>JAAGKR010011328.1:0-19739 GCA_011419295.1 Clarias macrocephalus
TTCCTCCTGCTTCTGATCTGCTCCAGAAAGCACACGAGTAGAACCTACATACACACACACATACACACACACATACACACACACATACACACACACATACACACACACATACACACACACACACACACACACACACATACACATACACATACACACACACATACACACACACACACACACACACACACACATACACACATACACACATACACACATACACACATACACACACACACACACATACACACACACACACATACACACACACACACACACATACACACACACACGTAGATTCAGCTTGGTGCACAGGCACATGTCTCATATCTGTGAGAGAAGCGTGTGTGCTGTACCTGTGAGAGGGGTGTCGCCCGAGGTGCGGGGGATGAACTCGGGACAGTGGATGAGCTGGGAGAAGTCAGTGTGTGTGTGTTCAGGAAGTGTTAATCCAGGAAGAGGCCATTTCTCTGGATCTTCTTTACATCTAATCTTCATATCGATAATTTCCACCTCCTTACTGTCCTTTAGAGCCTGAAATCGCATGCGCACATACACACAATTATATATTTTATGATTCATTCCCATTTAGCTTGCCAGATGAGGTTCAAAGTCATGCTGCAGTTCCTGACTGGGATAAAAAGCATATCTGCTCTACAGATCCACAAAAAACATCAACATTTACACCGACTCTGTGTGTATGTGTGTATGTACAGTGGAACCTTGGATTACGAACATAATTTTATCAGAAAAATAAAAAAGAAATCTCTCTAATGATACTCGACTGAGTGCAGACTAGCGGAATCACTGCTGTAAGGTAAAAATAAAATAAATTAACTTTACCTTTGAAAAGAATCGCAACAGAGTAGTGTAGAGCAGAGAGTATGTGTGTTAAGGCGAAAGGAGGAGGGTGTGTGTGTGTGTGTGTGTGTGTGTGTGTGTGTGAGAGTGTGAGAGAGAAGGGACACAGTGTCCAATGACGCGCACGCACACAGACCGAGCAGGCTGATACAGAAAGAGAAAATGGATCTTTAGCCTCTCTAATGAGACTTTATTTTGCTTTACAATTTTTTTTTGTTGATTATACCAGTGAGAGACGAGCACTAAGACCCAGCAGGGGAGACGATTACCCACAATTCCGCAGCGCAAGAGAAAATCCATTGGCTCAGTTGTGATCACATGACACTCGGCATCAAAACAAGAAGTGCATGCGTGACGGCACTTGTAAACCAAGACTTGTTCATTTTTCAAGTAAAAATTTATTAAAAATCTTTGTTCGTCTTGCGGAACACTCGCAAACCGCGTTACTCGCAATCCGAGGGTCCACTGTCAGTGTACAGAGCAGGAACATTAATAACAGCCATTTAAGAGACTTAAAAAAAAACTTAAAACTATCCCTTAAAAAAATTATGTTCTGCTTCAAGAGTGTTACTGTGTTATAAACACATTTATAAATGCTGACCTTAGTAAAAAAACAGGAATAAAATCAATACTAAACTCTGCATACTGGTCTTGCCTGTGATGAATTTGAAAGTCACGCCGGTAAATGTGATGTCATTAGTGACATCAGGGTTGATGCCTTAGAAATAATGTGGATGTCAGTGGTGTTACCTCGGTGATGAGGCGGAGGTGAGTGGTGAGGTCAGTGGCGTTACCTCGGTGATGAGGCGGAGGTCAGGGATGAGGTCAGTGGCGTTACCTCAGTGATGAGGCGGAGGTCAGTGGCGTGGTCAGTGGCGTTACCTCGGTGATGAGGCGGAGGTCAGTGGTGATGTCAGTGGTGTTACCTCGGTGATGAGGCGGAGGTCAGTGGTGATGTCAGTGGTGTTACCTCGGTGATGAGGCGGATGTCAGTGGTGTTACCTCGGTGATGAGGCTGAGGTCAGTGGTGATGTCAGTGGTGTTACCTCGGTGATGAGGCTGAGGTCAGTGGTGATGTCAGTGGTGTTACCTCGGTGATGAGGCTGAGGTCAGTGGTGATGTCAGTGGTGTTACCTCGGTGATGAGGCTGAGGTCAGTGGTGATGTCAGTGGTGTTACCTCAGTGATGAGGCGGAGGTCAGTGGCGTGGTCAGTGGTGTTACCTCAGTGATGAGGCGGAGGTCAGTGGTGATGTCAATGGTGTTACCTCGGTGATGAGGCTGAGGTCAGTGGTGATGTCAGTGGTGTTACCTCAGTGATGAGGCGGAGGTCAGTGGCGTGGTCAGTGGTGTTACCTCAGTGATGAGGCGGAGGTCGGTGGCGTGGTCAGTGGTGTTACCTCGGTGATGAGGCGGAGGTCAGTGGTGATGTCAGTGGTGTTACCTCGGTGATGAGGCGGATGTCAGTGGTGTTACCTCGGTGATGAGGCTGAGGTCAGGGGTGATGTCAGTGGTGTTACCTCGGTGATGAGACGGAGGTCAGTGGTGATGTCAGTGGTGTTACCTCGGTGATGAGGCAGATGTCAGTGGTGATGTCAGTGGTGTTACCTCGGTGATGAGGCAGATGTCAGTGGTGAGCGCTTGAACACGGTGGAAGCTAGCAATCAGGGCTACAGGCAGAAAGCCACCTTCATCCATCTTCCTCCTGAGGAAAAAGTCTCGCTCCAGATTCCCCACACTGAAGTAGTACTCACTGAACGTACACACACACACACACACTACTGTAAGAGTGGTCCATCAGTAACTGCACTAAAACACTCTGCAATAAATTAAGTTTGTATGTATTAAACACAACTGTTACTCATCAATAAAAACGCATTAATGTAACACCACATCATCATACGTTTCACGGTATCATAACATCAAAGGATAAGTAGTGTAAAGTATTACAACTGTGTGTGTGTGTACTCACATCTGTCTCTTGATGTAATCTTTCAGCAGGTCCTGGTCCACACTGTAAAGCTCGGCGCTGCTCATGTTGTCGTAATAATAGGTCACCGACTGTGTGTATTTGGGGTCATACACGCCGTCCTTCCCCTCGTACTTGTAGCCGTACTGATAGTCATAGTGACCTACATACACAGTACCTATATTACAGCCTCAACTCACACCTGCTGTTTAAACTATTCAACACTATTTACAGAACAAACAAGGTGTGTGTGTGCGTGATAAAATAATCAGAGTCGGACACAGACCTCGTCCTCCTCGTCCTCGTCCTCGTCCTCGTCCCCGCCCTCTCCCGCGTCCCCTGAACCCGCCCCTGAACGGCGCTCCCTCACTCTTCACACTTGACACCTCGTCATGATCCTCTCTGAACTGCTCACGCTCGTATTTCCCACTGTGCCAGTCTACACACACACACACACACACACACACACACACACACACACACACACACACATTAGTATTTCAGTGTTTGTCAACCTCACGTTTTATACCGACATCTAGCATTAAACTGCTGCATGTGATCACGACACCTCTGAGGTCGTTCCTGTTGTTCTGGTGCATTCTGGGAGTTTCCCCCTGGCGTGCGTTGTTTCTGGAGGCCGAGCGCTCGCGTGGTCCCTTTGACTTCACCTCGATCATCAGAGGAACCCACTTATGCTTATTTCCTGTTTAGAGACTAGGTTTTAGCAGACTTTAAACACACTGATTTTGTTTTTAAAAAAGGTAAAGAAAACATGAACAAGATGGATACAAGGGGTGGAGCTGAATCTCAGTGGTGATGTCATTGGTGTTACCTCGGTGAGTTACACACACACACACACACACACACACACACACACACACACACACACACACAGAGCTGAATCTGATCTAACTCCCATCACCCTCACCAAGTGATGAGCGAGTACAAATTCTTTCAGGTTAAATAAGCCGATCATCTACAGTGGAACCTTGAATTGTGTAATGCGGTTTGCGAGCGTTCTGCAAGACGAGCAAAGATTTTTTTTATAAATTTAGACTTGGAAAACGAACAAGTCTTGGAGTACCATGTATCACGCTGGGAGTTTTACTGTGTAAGATGAGAAGAGGGAGAGGGGAGGGGCTGACCTGCTTGCACAAACGGAAACACTTACCTGTCTAGATTTATTTTTACTTTTTTTTTTTTTTGTAAAGTGCAAGTTATTGTTTTATTTTTACTTCATATTTCATATTAATTATTTTATGTATTTTTTTTGGGGGGGGGGGGGGCTGTGGAATGAATAATTTGAGTTTCCATTATTTCTTATGGGATTTGGTTTATGAGTGTTTTGATATACGAGCCTGCATCCTGAATGAACTATGTTCGTAATCCAGGGTTCCACTGTATATGACTTACAAATACTTGTCTACATTTACTTGGATCAGCTGAGTCCTAAGTTATCTATAGTTACTAACAACAACACAGAACGATTGAGTCGTTTAATTTTCAGATTGTATTTATCCAAGTAGTTGTTTGCTAGTAACTGTAGAAACTGAAGTAGCTTACTGAGTGGTTAAGAAAACCTCCTGCATAATCAGAGACTCAAAATCGTGGGTACTGATTCATCTGAGCCGCGAGATTCAGCAGCTCCAGAGCACACAATTCAGGATTCGTAATGCAGAGTGAAACAGTCAGATCTGAGAGAGAGAGAGTTTGTGAGATTCATGAGTCCAAGGATTCGGATTCTGAGAATCTGTTGAGAACCCAGACGGAAGTGGTGGTGCTCAGCACTGTCGCCTTGCAACTTCAGGGTCCAGGTTCGAGTCCCATCTCTGTGTGTCTGGAGTTTACCTGTTCTCTCCGTGCTTGGTGGGTTTCCACAGAGTAATCCAGTTTCCTCCCACAGTCCAAAGACATGCTGATTAGGCTAACTGGCGTTCCCAAATTGCCCACAGTATCTGTGTGTGTGTGTGTGTGTGTGTGTGTGTGTGTGTGTGTGTGAGAGAGAGTGTATATCCTGTGATGGATTGGAATCCTGTCCAGGGTGTACCCTGCCTCGTGCCCCAATTCTCCTGGGATAGGCTTCGGGCCTTAATTGATTAATTGGTTTTCTTTTTAGTTAAAAAATCTACTTTTATTTTTTAAATGCATATAGCATTTTATCAAAAATAAACAATGTCATTATTCACAATACAAGGAAGAGCTTAAAGTTGACTGAGTTGAATTAAGTGCATATTACAGTGCCATACATTCTTATTTTAAAGACTTTTCTCAGATGCAAAAACTAAAAAAACAAAAAGTATTTCAAATGACTAAGTATCAAAAAAACTAAGGCACACTTCAAAATAAATTTAAATGCATTTTTATTGCTCCCTTCCATTTTGCAGGCCGCAACAGAACGCTCCCTCAAATCAATACACAGCTAACTGCGTCTCCTTCCGCTTTGTGGGTGACTTAAGTGCTTCTTCTTCGTCTGTGTTAACTGGCGGCTTGCATCCGGAAGCGCGCTGCGTCACGCCAAATAAATAATTGCACAAAAACATAACGCAAACTCTTAAAATTTATTAAAAGAAGCTTTGAGGCAGAAGATTTTGCCTCGATATTTTTTTTGTAATCGAATTACTCGAGGAATCCTTTCAGCCCTACTGTTATCTAAAGATACTTCTACAGTATTTTACTGACAAATGCACAAACATTAACAATTTTGGATTTTCAGTCACATATTTTTATGGTTGGACACAAGACGTGTCCTGCTGATTCATCTGAACTGTGGGACTCAATGTGTGACATTCATGAGTTCAAGGATCCGGTGAGTGCCCCCTAGTGGCATACCACGGGAAAATGTGACTCGCGAGACACCGTTCAGTGAGTGATTGGAATCCTTTGCCCTCAGCTCTGCCCTACGCCACACTGGGCTGCAGGAATCACCACATTAAACACACAGATCCTAAAACTTTCAGCTTAAACGCGGGTATATGGAGTCAGACCAGGTTCGTCCCAACGGACACGTGAGGAACGCAATAATGGAAAAGAAGAACAAGAGGAAGCAGCAGGGTTTTCATTTAATGTGTAGTTCCTGACAGGTTCTGCAGGTGGCAGTGAAAATCGACAACTTCGTCTGGTTAGAGAGACGTGGCCCTGAACTTATCTACACACACCATGAACATGTCAGGAGCAACCACTGATACTGCTACCACCACTCCCACCCTCTCAACACACACACACACACTCACACACCTTTCTTTCTGTGAGCATTGTTCTTGTGAGAGTCGTCCTCTCCGTTCTTCTCCTCTCCTGAATCATCCGATTTGGTCTTCTGGTTCTCTTTGGTCTCCTCACTGTCCCTCTTCTCCTTATATTCCTTCTTCACCGAAGCCTTCTTAACCCCCTGAACACACACACGTCATTTTAAAATGCATACGTGTGTGTGTGTATGTGTGTGTGTATGTGTATGTGTGTGTGTGTATGTGTGTGTGTGTGTATGTGTGTGTGTGTATGTATGTGTGTGTATGTATGTGTGTGTATGTATGTGTGTGTATGTATGTGTGTGTATGTATGTGTGTGTATGTATGTGTGTGTATGTATGTGTGTGTGTGTAAGTAAAACAAGACAGCAGGAATAAACACGGATACCAGTGTGAGGGGTTCACACCTGGCGTGCGTCACTTCCTGTTGATACTCACCTGCACTTCCTTGGTGGCGATCTCTCCGGGTGTCGGCCAGTTGGTTGCATCTCCAAAATCTCCAACCTTACACAGACATACATACACACACACCTTAACACATGTTCACATTTCACCGCGCAGTCAACGTCTAAAAGCAGGAGTCTCACAAAACCTACAGAGGCTGCGCGCACACTTTTCTAATCAGACACGTGTGTGTGTGTGTTACCTTTCCTCCTCTCCTGGGTCGGGGGTTTCCTGCTCTCACTACTTTTGCTGGTCCAGTTGGCTCTGAAAACACACACACACACACAATAAACACTTCTTAACACACGTCAGACTATATTTTAGTGCTTTACTCTACTGATGTGCACACAGCTGAGGGTAACAAGTTAACACACACACATAAATACATCTAATCAGTAAATCACTGCGAAACACACGTCTGCTCATTTCTCTACAAGTGGTCATGTGACTCATTAGTGTAAAATATCTGCAGAATTAATCAGCCTCTGGGGGGTTAAACTTGTGTATTAATGTGTATTAAACTTGAGTTAGCGTGGGTGTGTTGGCATATACCTGAAATACATTTCAAACAGGAAGTAAAGAGAATCTATTTCAGAGACGTGAACTTGGTATGACCTTGACCCTATCTACATCAATCACAAACTCTTTTCAGTTTGTCTGCCACTTACGAAAATCACCCCCCCTTTTTTTCTCCATGTGAGGAGAAAAGTTTTCCTCAATATGCGAATATTTTCATGAAGACCAATAAACCTCAGTGTGATGCGGTATTGTTTACGTCACTTGTTTGGAAAAGCTGACGGTTTCCACAGATTCTCGTAGCTGCGCGTGTTAGCTGACGGTGAAGAAGCGTGACTGCGCTGTGCGCTAGCAGCCTGTACAGGATGACAACGTCCCAAGGAACACACGTCAAAGTTTTTAATCCAATTTTATTTTCATTGAGTTCTGGATCGGACGCCGTGATGTGGCTCGGTTATCAACGTTACATATTTAATATGATCTCTGCATAGAAACTGAAAACGTGCGCGCACATGTAGAGCTTGCGGACGCTTACTCTGTGCTGTCGCCGCACTGGTGAGGATGAGCGTGTGTGAAAGCTGTGCAGCACACACTGTTCTATTATCCAAGCTAACATTTTTATTCCCTCACTGAGCGCGCAGACAAAACTACAAACACCCGAGTCTACGGCGTCGACACTGAAGACGTCCTGATAGCGGTACCAGTCCGGTACCAGACCCGTGCTCATCTAGTAGTACTGATAAAGCTGTTCCAATAATATTGCATGGATATTACTTTAAGGTAGAGACTGATATGAGAAAGTGGAGATATCTGTCTGATCATTATAAAAAAAAAAGTAAAAACAGAAAAAAGTGCAAAAGCAGCACCGAGGTCAGAGTGTGTCCTCTCCTGCCCAAGTTAATCTGGCATGCTAGCTTAGCAGCGCAACGCTCTTCAGTCTGTATTGGTAACTGAACGTAGCAGTGCACATCTGTGCCAAAAATGTATGGAAATGTGAAAAACTAACAGGTTTCATTTGATAAACACAAACGGATAACGTTGTTAAAGGAGTTCCTGGGAAGCACCAGCGTTTATGAAGCAGACGGCCCGATCGTGGCTCCGGTGTCCTGAGTAAACGTACTCCAACTACATTGTTTTCTTCCTTTAAATGTAAAAATGTTTGTTGCAACTTCAGTAACACCACTGTGATAATGGTGTTGTTTACGAGCCATTGCCGCGGTAATGAAGGAGTTAATGAATGGAGTGGAGTCGATTTCCTGCTCTATAAAACCGAGTTTTTTCCCATAGATACAGCTGCATGTAATACAAATTTTCTTTACCCTGAATAGAACGAGTAGTTTACTTCACGGGACATACATTAACTGTTTAAGCAGAGGAACATACGGCATCTTTATTTCATCTTTCCCATTTACTTCTCCTACAGAATAATTAGTACTGCAAAACACACAAACACTCTCACACACACACACACACACACACGAGACGGAGAGATCTGTGAACACCAGATCTGCCCAACCCTTACACACACAGATAAAGAGGCATGGGGCGGATGCTTTAACTGATCTCTCTCTCACACACACGATTCGGGATTCAGTCTCTGAATGAGCTGCAAGTATGTCTACAGACAGGTATCAGCCCTGTCACACACTGCATGCTTTACGTGTGTGTGGCTTGTGGGGGGAGGGGTATGGGTTGTTTAACACTGCGGTGTCAAGCACAACTGTAAACTGTTCAGTGATTTCACACGCCGTGTCCTTTCTGTAGAAATATTAATCAAACTACACACACAAACATCACTGGGCGTGTCCCAGGTGTTGTCCAGTGGTTAATGAAATGACTGTGTGTCTCAGCGTGGGTGAGAGTCGGTCTGTACGGTCCGCAGTACTGAGGAGAGAGCAGCTGCCTGACCACACCCACATTCACACCCAGTCACAGAAGCACTTTCAGCAACAACACACATCTGACGCGTGTTGTCTTAAACAACACGCGTCTCTGCAGTAAGTCATTCTGAATCGCCTCTGAACCGTCTGTTCACGGCTAATGCTTAGCTACAAAGCTAACTAGCTTCTAACACAAGGCTGAATCCCAAATCCCTCTCTAACCCCTGATCAAGAGCACTACTCGGTGTGTGGAAATATAAAGTAAAGCTTATATAATCTTATATTCAGTACAACAGCACAAGCTCGAATGCGACACTGCTTAAAACACACACGTTTGTTTATTATTAAATGATATGTATAATAACTCATTTAAATTCAAATTAATCTCTATATCCTTCTTATAAGGAGTCATTGTTGCAAAACAGCTACAAAGAACCAAAAGAAAATTATAGGAATATGCATGAGTCAAAATGACCAGACCGCCCATACCACTTTGAGTTAACTGTGCACATACCACAGCAATTTACCAAAGGATTACTACAAAGGCCGTTCAAATCAATGTGGGACTTGAGCTGAAATTTCTGGAGAATGAAGGAGCACAGTACGGTGATGAGACTCTTAGCTGCAGGAAAACATCTGAACGGTACGAACGTTTTAAAGAAGGACGTACGTCCGTGAATGACTATCCCGGCCGAAGTGGCACGGAGCTCACTGTAGTCGGTCCAGTGAACATTGAAGAAGAGATGCATCCGTGTGTGTAAACTGTACACACACTCATTCACCAACACCACTTGCACATTACAGGAACTCAGCTGGGAGTTGTACACACCTCATTACAGAAAACCTAACAAAGTCAACAATTTTCCCTGTGAAGCGCTGTTACTATGGAAACGATTCCATATCAGAGAGCTCATTAATATAAACCTGCACTGCAATCAGAGCTGCTGTCATAGAGAACTCATCAAAACCTTGTGATCAATCAGAGCACAGAATGATCAACAGGTTAATCAGACGAGGGTCTAAATGTGTTTATTACAAAAGTTCTGGATTACTGAAGGAGTTCATATCGGTGTGTGTGGGGTAACTGAGCAAAGATCAGAGTAGGTTATACTAAACACACACAGTGTGTTAAAGTTGAAGTGTCATCACTTCTAAACGAGAGTATTTTTGCTCAGTCACATGGCTGATCCTCTCAGCACAGGGGCATGATGGGAAATCAGCCATAACTCAGCTATTTCTCTTACACACATTCTTAGAACTCACAGACACACTCCACACTG
The DNA here is from genome assembly GCA_011419295.1 of Clarias macrocephalus. Classification (NCBI taxonomy): domain Eukaryota; kingdom Metazoa; phylum Chordata; class Actinopteri; order Siluriformes; family Clariidae; genus Clarias; species Clarias macrocephalus. The sequence continues at coordinate 10,187 of JAAGKR010011328.1, forward strand.
TAAACGCGCTCGTGCTGAAGGATATAAGATCACAATGTGTCCGGATAAAGCTACAGGCTAATCAGCTAGCATTAGATATATTGTTCAGAAGTGTTCATTTCGCCAAACTACTAAAATAACACCGAGTACACTGTGAAAGTATAAACACGGCAGAAAAATATTCCCATCTCTGTGAAAGAAAAGCGACTTTGCATGAATAATCCGGTCCTGAGATCAGACTAACGGGCAAACACGTGGAGTTCATCCGGGCACTTTCACACCGCTCTCCACCCGAGTAGCCTCAGGAATTCAGCGTAATGTGACAGAAAATCACGCGTTCAGGGCATTAAACAACAATGACTGACTAGAACGCATAAGAAATAAATGTAATTTTAAAACCTTGTGTGTGGATTAGCGCAGTTAGCATGTGTTAGCCTGAGTGTAGGCCCGGCCGCCATTGTTAGCGGAGCACGAGACAGGCCAGGCTGAGGGAGTTAGCGACCATTAGCATCAGCTAGCTCACAGCACACCGGGGTTACAGTTCTCTAACGGCCAGGCAGAGACAAAAATCACCTCAGAAGAGTCACAAAAACACTGAAATTAAACACAGATCTAACTCAGAATCTCACACTCATCTACAACAAGGCGGATAGTAGTCACGCGTGTGCCGTTATAATGCTCATTAACCAAAATTTAACTCAGACTTGTTTTCTCTCTCACACACACACACACGAGTACCCGGTCCCTGTAGTTTAAATGAAAGCAGTATCATTGGTAGTGATCAGAACGCTAACATGTGGACAGTCAGCATGCTAACGTTAGCGTGTGTGATTAGCCGTTAGCCTGCTGCTAGCGGATCTGTGACAGCTGTTTGATACACACTCTCCCCTCAGCACTAACAGCAGTGTGTGTAGTGTGTTTATCCCGAGCACAAAGCGAGGCGCTCGGCGAGGCTCACCGGGGGCCTGTCCATTCACTGTCACCGCGTTCAGCTTCTTGGTCCAGGGGTTGACTTTGGGCGGAGGCGCCTCTCTGAACTCCTTCTTGTCCTGCGGGCTGCTCTCCTCCCCGGCCTGCTTGGAGCTGGGCTCCGGGCTGAGCTCTCCGTGCCCAGTGAGAGGCTGCGGGTCGTCCTCCTGTAGGCTCGGGGTGCCGGGGGTCGTGGTGGCGGTGCTGGTGCTATGCAGGAGAGTCTCCACCTGAGTGGCCATGTCTCCGTTCCTCCTTTCCCCCAACGTGAACGTGCTCTCCGACTTAAACCACAAAAAGTCCGTGTTGTGTGTGTCTCTTCCCTCAGTCCTGCTCCTCTCCGCTCCACTCGGCTTCGCTCTGAGCCGCGGAATGCCGAATTCTCATTAAAACATGTAAAATGCCGTAAAATAAGAATAAATCCTGCAGCGAATCTCTCGGCCTGATTCCTCCCTCAGCGATCAGCACCACGCGACAGCCGCCCGGGACGCGCACGTAGCAACGACGGAGGAGATGGGAACGCGCCCGCAACGTTACGTACACCAAGCCACGCTACGATGACGTCATCACGCTCTTGCTGTGGCCGTACGTGGCTTTTCTCCGTGTCTTGTAAGACACAGATCTGTGAGCTCCTGCACCCTGTACGTCACCACATTCGCTCCAAAACAACTCAAATGTCCACTTAACTGCCCTCACTGAGCTTTGGGATGAACTGGAGTCTCCTCGACATCAGCGCCTGAGCTCACTAACGCTCCTGTAGAGTGTGTGAGGTCAGTGTGTGAGGTCGAGTGAGGTCCTACAGCCTCACACACCGTGTGTTCATGGAGCTGGCTTTGTGGATCTCACAGGGGCGTCGTCATGCAGGCTAAGGGTTCCGTTAGTTCCTCTTAGGGGAACTGTAACGCTACAGGAAACACAGAGACGCTGTGTACTCTAACTGTGTGTTTCAGATTCTGTGTAACAGTTTGGAGAAGAAACACATAGGAGTGTGATGTTCAGGGTGCACATACTTTTGGTCATATAGTGATTTTACTTGTCATGGTCATGTTTTGTGTTTTCCTGTATTTATCCTACACTGTGTGTGAACATGTTTAGATTCACATCTACCTCACCTCGCACCGCCAGGGGCTGGGTTTGATTCAAGCCTCGGGTCTGTGTGTGTGTTTGTGTGTGTGTCCTACGATGAATTGGCACCCCATCCAGGGTGTACCCATGACCCTGAATAGGATAAGTGCTATTCAGAGTGTGTGTGTGTGTGTGTGTGTGTGTGTGTGTGTGTTTGATTTATCAGTTTTAATAATAACTCATTTCTATCCTGAATCCTGGGTGAGACATCACTTTCACTACTCAGATGCTGCACCGGCCTGCATCTCTCTCACTGTCCTTTTTTAACACACACAAACACACAATGCACAAAAACTGGACTCAGCAGCTGGTCAGCAGAACACTCTCGACAGCTTTGAAATATAGAACTGCTCAGTAAGCAGAGTGTGTGTGTGTGTGTGTGTTTCTGTACTTGTTTAAACCTCAGCACACACTCTCATCAGAGTGTTTATTACTAAACCTGTACAGAATGTAAACATACAGCAGTAATAGTGTGATCAAGCTTAATGCAATAAACATTTATTAATTGCGAGTTTACCCGCAACTCCGCCCGTGTACTGATCATGACCAACCCTGACCCACCCACCCGTCATATGTGGCGTCGCTGTAGATGCGCTACAGTCTGACGCGGGGTGTCAGTGGCTATGAGCGCATCGTGATGTACCCATTTTGAGGTTTACCCGCACCATTACCTGCCAATGGAATGTGTGTGGTCAACTCGCTGCCGCTCCTCACACTGCTCCTGTGACACACCCACAGTGTGGCATAATTCAATTCAATTCATATAGCGCTTTTAACAATGTTCATTGTCTCAAAGCAGCTTAACAAAAAAGTTTTTAAAAATAAAATTTATGGAAGTGTGTATGTGTGAGAAACATGTGTCTAGATAATAATGAGATGAATGATGAATAAAATGTCTCTGATGAGCAAGCCAAGGGTGACGGCGACAGTGTCAAGGAAAAACTCCCTGAGATGGCAATAGGAAGAAACCTTGAGAGGAACCAGATTCAGCAGGGAACCCATCCTCATCTGGGTGATAACGGATAGCAGGAATTATATAACATCACGTGTGTTATGCAGCTGAACGTTCAATATAACAGAAGTCCAGTTCAGCACAGGGATGAGTCAGCAGGTGCACAGGGCAGATGGGGTCTGGATCACTGGGAGCTCAGGAGCAGCATGTGTAGCTCCAAACCATCATGAAGCAGAATCCAGCTGGAGCTGGTCCTTCTCTGGATGCCTCAGGATCCTCGCAGGGTTGGCCTCAGTCTACTGAAGCTGGAACAATCTCCAGATGCCTCTAAATGGGTGGAGAAATAAAGAACAGGTGGAAAGAAATTAGCCAGATTAAAGAGATGCGTCTTGAGTCTACTTTTAAACTGGGAAACTGTGTCTGAGCCCCGAACACTGTCTGGAAGGCTATTCCAAAGTTTTGGAGCTAAATATGAAAATGCCCTGCCTCCTTTTGATATTCTGTGAACTACCAGAAGGCCGGAGTTTTGTGATCTTAAAGAACGTGGTGGATTGTAACGTATCAGAAGACTGGTTAGGTATGAGGGAGCTACACCGTTTAGAGCCTTGTACGTAAGTAATAGTATTTTGTAATTAATTCTAACCTGAACAGGTAGCCAATGCAGGGATGATAATATTGGGGTTATATGATCATATTTTCTAGATCTAGTGAGAACCCTGGCGGCTGCATTTTGGACTAACTGTAGCTTGTTTATTGAGGATGCAGGACAGCCACCCAGTAATGCATTACAGTAGTCCAGTCTGGAGGTCATGAATGCATTAACCAGCTTTTCTGCATCAGATACAGATAAAATGTTCCTAAGCTTGGCAATATTTCTAAGGTGGAAAAAGGCTGTTTTTGTGATATTGGAGATATGATTTTCAAAGGATAAGTTACTGTCTAATATTATGCCCAGGTCTTTCACTGTCGAGCTGGTGGTAACAGTACATCCTTCTAGATGCAAGCTGAATTGTGAGAGCTGAGTATCATCAGCATAACAATAGAAACTAATCCCATGTCTTCTAATGAAGTTACCCAAGGGGAGCATGTATATTGAGAACAGCAGAGGTCCTAAAACTGACCCTTGTGGGACCCCATATTTCACACTATTTTTAAATCTACAAAATGGTATCGATCAGACAGGTAGGATCTAAACCATTTTAACGCCGGTCCCTGAATACCAATGTGATTTTGTAAGCGATCTATGAGAATATTATGATCTATCGTGTCGAATGCAGCACTAAGATCAATTAAGACGAGTATTGAGATGCAGCCTTGGTCCGAAGCTAAAACAAGTCATTTGCAATTTTAACTAGTGCAGTTTCTGTACTATGATGGGGCCTGAAACCTGACTGAAATTCTTCGAGAATGTTGTTTTCCTGCAAGAATGTGCATATTTGAGCTAATACTTCCTTTTTAAATATTTTTTATATAAATGGAAGGTTTGAAATCGGTCTGTAATTTGTTATTTCATTCAGGTCTAAATTAGATTTACAACTGATAATCACAAACACTTCCTGACGCCCACACAAACAAACAAACAGAATTTCTGTTTTATACAGACGTATAGGTATACAGATATTATAATAAATCAACTAATGTTAAGTAGGAGGAAGTATTATTATAATTTTTATTATTACGACTAAATGATGCACGTGTGCACCCCCCCCCCCCCACACACACACACACACACACACACGGTGATATAGTCTGCGCGCCCCCTGGTGGAGATATTGGGTGAAGCCGCCCCTCCGCTGCAGCCGTGAGGTTTTATATTACAGAGTCCCAAAAAAAATGGAAATAATTCCCTAGTCTAACAACATCGCCAATTCTCACTCAAATGATCTCAAATTTTAGTTTAAAGTTTCACTCAGGCGTGGCAGGTGTAATGACAGTGTGCCAGCAGGGTCTCCTGACTCGACACCTTGTGATTGTTTTCTTTGGGTCTCAGTGACGGGCCGCTTTTTACCCACGTCTTCCTGAAGGTCCAGAGGAATCAGCAGAGAATCATTGAGGCGCTGGAGATGAGACGCATTCTGGACTACAGACTTGACGTGTGTCGTGTCACAGGCGGTATTAAACATCTGTGAAGCTTTGTGAAAGCTGTTATAACATCTATATCTAGTTCAATATATTGACGGAATTTTGATAAAGAAATATATATTTTTTCAATATGAAGCCTATTTAATTTCGTTAGCCTCGACATGTAATTACCCGGTTACTGAATAGTTACTTTGGGACACCCTGTATTATTATGATTATTATTATTATTATTATTATTATTATTATTATTATTATTATTATTATTATATGTAAAATGTATAGTGTCTTTCTATTAAAAGCAATTATTATTTTATTATTAATATCATGTATTTATTGTTTTATTATAGTTTGAAATATATTTTGATTAACACCAATATTAATATTACTCATAAGTAGTAACAATTATTTAAAAAAAAGTGATAAACTGAATATTCTGTCTGCAAAAGTTTTTAACCATATTATTGTTGTTTATTACATTTATTGTATCAGTTCACATCACATGATAACCTTTGACCTTTGTGTGCTATGCCCTGGCTAATGGTTGTGGCTAAGCGCGGGCAGACACTCGGCGGGAGGAAACGTCTCGTAGTGTCTCTGAGAAATAATCAGCAGGAGCTTTAGCTGTGTGTGTGTGTGTGTGTGTGTGTGTGTGTGTGTGTGTGTGTGTGTGTGTGTACAGTTTGGTGTATTGGAGCCCGGGGATGGCTGCAACACTTTTTACATTTTGCTCAGTTACTCAGAGAATACTAACAAAATAAAATGCTAAAGTGCTATTTCAGTTATTAACTTTAGCTTTTTTGTGTAAATAAGGAAGTTTCTCATAAAATATACACTTGTGAAAAAATACACGTTATAGTTTTCCAACAATATGATATCACTTATTAAGTTCTGTTTTATTAGGAGTAATAATTAGCAATAATTTTGTAATAGTTATGAAATAACTGTTTTGTTGGATTATCCTTGCCTTGAGTCGATGTCCAGATGTTACAGCTGCTGTTTTCTCTCTCTCTCTATTTCTGACTGGAAGAACGAAACAATTTGCAGAGCAGTAAACGTTAATCTTTAATTCAATGTATTTATTGTACAAAACTTATGTTTATTGTGCTTGTGTGTATTCATTCAATGTATTTTATTGTACACTAATAAATAATAACTAACATTATAAACTGTTTCTCTTAATAATTTTAGCACACAGGCCGTGTTAGACTGCCAGCAAACTATTCTGAGAATTTTTAAAAGCGTTTTTTTAGTCTGAATCATGGTTGTGGTGTGTGTGTGTGTGTGTGTGTGTGTGTGTGTGTGTGTGTGTTCAAACTGAGTAACATTTGATAAACAGAAGTTACAGAAGTGCACAAACTCAATGCTCAAGTAAAAATACAAGTACATTCCTAAAAATGTACTTCACTACAATTTTAAATGGGAAATCAGATTAAATTAGAAATACATAATGGTGTGGAAAACATTAAGCATGATTTATAAAATCTTGAGCAATGCCCCATATGCAAATATGGGTAGTATTAAGTTAATTTAACTTAATTATTAGCACTGTCACGAGAGCCAAAAAATAATTTAGTATTTTTGAGAAAAGATTTTTGCACATTTATACTTAAAAACAAGCGATAAAGTAACATTTATCTGCTTATTATTCATGTGGTAAGCACTGCTGCTAAATCTCTATTCGGCAGTCTGCCGGTCAGTCTTGATCAGTCACGCGAAATAATCAGACAAACATGCTATCAGGGTGATATTAAAAATGAATTAGAAGTGACTGTATACACACCATGAACAGTGATATGTTGTGGTTGAGTTGTTGAGTCGTGTGCGTCTCTCTTCTCCGTTTTGAAAATCGAGGAACTGTGATTCCCCTTCGCAAATCAAGCAGTGAGTGATGGCACTTTAAGCCAGTGAGTGAGTGATGGTCCTCTAATACAGTGAGTGAGGAATGACGCTCTAAGCCAATGAGTGAGGAAAGCCGCTCTAAGGCAGTGAATGTGTGATGGCGCTCTAAGCCATTGAGGGATGGCGCTCTAATCCTGTGAGTGAGTGATGACGCTCTAAACCAGTGAGTGAGTGAGTGATGGCGCTCTAAGCCGTTGAGTGATTGATGGCGCTCTAAGCCGTTGAGTGAGTGATGGTGCTCAAAGAGCGAGTGAGGAATGGCACTCTAAGCCAGTGAGTGAGTGAGTGAGTGATCGCGCTCTATGCCAATGAGTGAGTGATGGCGCTCTAAGCCAGTGAGTAAAGATGCTCTAAGCCCATGAGTGAGTGATGGCGCTCTAAGCCAGTGAGTGATGGCGCTCTAAGCCGTTGAGTGAGTGATGGCGCTCTAAGCCAGTGAGTGAGTGAGTGATGGTGCTCAAAGAGTGAGTGAGGGATGGCGCTCTAAGCCAGTGAGTGAATGAGTGATGGCGCTCTAAGCCAGTGAGTGAATGAGTGATGGCGATTTAAGCCAGTGAGTGAAGGTGCTCTAAGCCATTGAGTGAGTGAGTGATGGCGCTCTAAGCCAGTGAGTAAAGATGCTCTAAGCCCATGAGTGAGTGATTGATGGGACTTTAAGCCAGTGAGTGAGTGATGGTGCTCTAAGCCAGTGAGTAAAGGTGCTCTAAACCGTTGAGTGAGTGATGGCACTCTAATACAGTGAGTGAGGAATGACGCTCTAAGCCAGTGAATGTGTGATGGCGCGCTAAGCCACTGAGTGAGTGATGGTGCTCTAGGCCAGTGATTGAGTGATGGCGCTCTAAACCAGTGAGTGAGTGATGGCGCTCTACGCCATTGAGTGTTGGCACTCTAAGCCAGTGAGTGAGTGAGCGATGGCGCTCTAAGCCAGTGAGTGAGTGAGTGGTGGTGCTCTAACCCAGTGAGTGAGTGATGGCGCTCAAAGAGTGAGTGAGTGATGGTGCGCTAAGCCAGTGAGTGAGTGAGTGATGGCACTCTAAGCCATTCACTGAGTGAGTGATGGCGCTCTAAGCCACGGAGTGATGGGACTCTAAGCCAGTGAATGAATGAGTGAGTGATGGCGCTCTAAGCCAGTGAGTGAGTGAGTGATGGCGCTTTAAGATAGTGATTGAGTGCTGGCGGTCTAAGCCATTGAGTGAGTGATGGCGCTCAAAGAGTGAGTGAGTGAGTGAGTGATGGCGCTCTAAGCCAGTGAGTGAGTGAGTGATGGTGCTCTAAGTCAGTGAGTGAGTGATGGCGCTCAAAGAGTGAGTGAGTAACGGTGCTCTAAGCTAGTGAGTGATGGCACTTTAAGCTAGTGAGTGAGTGATGGCGCTCAAAGAGTGAGTGAGTAACGGTGCTCTAAGTCCGTGAGTGAGTCATGGCGCTCTAAGCTAGGAAGTGAGTGATGGCGCTCAAAGAGTGAGTGAGTGATGGCACTCTAAGCCAGTCAATGAGTGAGTGATGGGACTCTAAGCCAGTGAGCGAGTGAATGAGTCATGGGACTCTAAGCCAGTGAGTCATGTGGCTCTAAACCACTGAGTGAGTGATGGCGCTCTAAGCCAATGAGTGAGGGATGGCGCTCAAAGAGTAAGTGAGTGATGGCGCTTTAAGCCAGTGAGTGCGTGATGGCGCTCTAAGCCAGTGAGTGAGGGTTGGCGCTCTAAGCCAGTGAGTGAGAGATGGCGCTCTAAGCTAATGAGTGATGGGACTCGAAGCCAGTGAGTGAGTGAGTGATGGCACTCTAAGCCAGTCACTGAGTGAGTGATGGCGCTCTAATCCAGTGAGTGAGAGATGGCGCTCTAAGCTAATGAGTGATGGGACTCGAAGCCAGTGAGTGAGTGAGTGAGTGATGGCGCTCTAAGCCAGTGAGTCAGTGATGGCGCTCTAAGCCAGTGAGTGAGTGAGTGAGTGATGGCGCTCTAAGCCAGTGAGTGATGGCACTTTAAACTAGTGAGTGAGTGATGGTGCCCTATGCCAATGAGGGAGTGATGGCGCTCAAAGAGTGAGTGAGTAACGGTGCTCTAAGTCCGTGAGTGAGTGATGACGCTCTAAGCTAGTGAGTGATGGCGCTCTAAGTCAAGTCAAGTCAAGTCCATTTTATTTATATAGCGCTTTTAACAATTGACATTGTCGCAAAGCAGCTTTACACAATAAAAAGAAGTAAGTCTGTATGCAATGTGTATGAATCAAAATGATAAGATTGTCCCTGATGAGCAAGCCGAAGGCGACAGTGGCAAGGAAAAACTCTCTGGGATGGTAATAGGAAGAAACCTTGAGAGGAACCAGACTCAACAGGGAACCCATCCTCATCTGGGTGATAACGGATAGCAGGGATTGATCAACTTAATAATGTGTACTGGAAGTTCAGTGTAACAGGAGATGTGTTAAAATTAAAATTAAAAGGAGTCCAGTTTGTTCTTGGAGGCTCAGGTAGACTGTAGGAGATTCCAGTCCTGAGCTATCGAACAATTGAAGTCACAGGTCCCCAGAGCATCAATCGATGATAGG
>JAAGKR010011329.1:4344-19739 GCA_011419295.1 Clarias macrocephalus
CCCCCCCCCCCCCCCCCCCCCCGTAGTTCTGGGTATGCAGGGGGGCCCAGCTTCTTGTTCTTCCCCGGACCAGTGATCATGTTTCTCAGTAACCATCACTCACGGTGATCGGTCTTACATCACTCATGCCTTAGTGGACTTAATGGTAGCAGACTCACTCCCATTACCCATCGCACCACTCCCGTCACCCTACAGTTTTCTGGAAATCACATCAAGACCATCTCATTCCTTATTGTCCAAAATGCTCATGCACCTCTTGTTCTGGGACTCCCATAGCTAAGACGTCATAATCCCCACATCGATTGGGTTAAAAGGAGCATCCTCGATTGGAGCCCCGCCTGCCTCTCCTCATGTCTACACTCAGCCCCTAGGGGCTGAACCTCCGCACCACGAGAGGAGATCCCAGACTTAACCAAGGTTCCCACTGTATACCATGATTTACAGCAAGTGTTCAGTAAGTCACGGGCCATCTCCTTACCACCCCACCGCCCCTATGACTGCGCCATTGACCTGCTTCCTGGAACCTCTCCACCCAAGGGACGACTCTACTCCCTTTCTCGCCCAGAGAGAGAGGCCATGGGACAATATATTAATGAATCACTCACAGCAGGGATTATCCATCCATCGTCGTCACCGGCGGGCGCAGGATTCTTTTTTGTAGACAAGAGAGACAAGTCCCTCAGACCCTGTATTGACTACAGAGGCTTGAATGAGATCACCATAAAGGACTGCTATCCCCTCCCACTTATGTCTTCTGCCTTCGAACTCCTTCAAGATGCCCGTGTATTCACCAAGCTTGATTTAAGAAATGCCTACCATCTCATCAGAATACATAAGGGGGATGAGTGGAAGACTGCTTTTAACACACCCACGGGCCACTATGAATATCTAGTAGTCCTGTTTGGTTTGACCAAAGCACCAGCCGTGTTCCAGGCCCTCATCAATGACGTCCCGAGGGATTTCCTCAATGTTTATGCCTTTGCTTACCTGGATGACATCCTAATTTTTTCATGTTCTGTAAAGGAACACGAATGCCATGTGCGCCAGGTCCTTCAGCGGCTGCTGGAAAACAAGCTCTACATCAAGGCTGAAAAATGTGAATTCCATGTCACCTCCACCTCCTTTTTGGGCTACTTCATCTCCTCTGATGGCATCCAGATGGACCCCACCAAGGTCAAAGCTTTTACGGACAGGCCAGTACCTTCTTCAAGGTGGGAGCTTCAACGTTTCCTGGGGTTCGCCAATTTTTATTGTCGCTTCATCCGAAATTATAGTACAGTGGCAGTTCCACTTACTGCACTCACTTCTTCCTTTCCGATGGAACTCTCTGGCCGAGAAGGCCTTTAAGGAACTCAAGCGCCGCTTCACCACAGCACCCATTCTCATCTTCCCTGATCCCACCCTTCAGTTTGTTGTGGAAGTAGGCGCATCGGAGACCGGAGTTGGAGCCGCCCTTTCACAGAGATCCCCCAAGGACAATAAACTCCACCCTTGCTCCTTTTTCTCCCATCGTCTCACACCTGTTGAACGCAACTATGGCATTGGAGACCGTGAACTCCGGGCAGTCAAGCTGGCACTTGAGGAATGGAGATATTGGTTGGAGGGGGCGGAACATCCTTTCCTCGTTTGGAAGGATCATCAAAACCTGGAGTACCTAAAGACTGCTAAGAGACTAAGTTCATGTCAGGCACGATGGTCATTATTCTTCTCTCGTTTTCTGTTCACGTTATCTTATTGCTCTGGTTCCAAGAATGTCAAGCCTGATGCCCTCTCACGACAGTTCTCCTCTTCCCAAGACACGCCCTCGCCAGAAACGATCCTTCCCCCCCACTGTCTCGCGGCAACGACCCAACTGGATGGAACACCTCATTCAGCAGACCCTCGAGCAAGTGTCGTCCCCCCCCCAACAAACTCTTTGTTCCTGCCTCCGTGTGCCCTCAAGTGTTGCACTGGGCCCATAGTTCCAGGCTGGCCTGCCATCCTGGAGTGGCACACACCCTCTTTCTCCTAGACCAACGCTTTTGGTGGCCCACCATCAAGGAGGATGTTAAAGGTTTTGTGGCTTCCTGTGATGTCTGTTCTAGGAACAAGAACACTAACAGACTGCCAGAAGGGTTACTTAGACCTCTCCCCATCCCTCACCGCCCCTGGTCTCACATCTCCATTGATTTTGTCACCGGACTACCACCATCACAGAACAATACGTGCATCTTTACCATTGTAGATCATTTTTCCAAATCAGCTCATTTCATCCCACTACCCAAACTCCCGTCAGCCAAAGAGACAGCAGAGCTCCTGGTCAACCATGTTTTTCGCCTTCATGGGCTCCCCATCGACATTGTCTCGGACAGGGGTCCCCAGTTCTCGGCCCAGTTCTGGAAGGTTTTCTGTAACCTCATCGGCGCTACCCCCAGCCTCTCATCTGGATTTCACGGCCAGCCTGAACGAATGAACCAAGAACTAGAAAAGTCCCTAAGGTGCATGGCCTCTCGGGACCCACCCTCTTGGAGCCGCTTCCTCCCCTGGGTTGAGTATGTCCACAACTCACTACCGACCTCCTCCACAGGCATGTCTCCCTTTCACTGCTGCCTAGGCTACCAACCTCCGCTCTTTCCCGCCCAGGAGGAGGAGGTGGCTGTTCCCTCAGCCCTAACCTTTGTCCATCGCTGTAAGAGGACATGGCTGCGGGCCCGCAACCATCTTTTGCGTGGGCTCCTTCCGGCGTCACACTAACCGTCACCGATCATCAGTTCCATGGTATCGGCCAAAGGGTAATGCTATCTACGCATGACCTTCCCCTCAAGACCACCTCAAAGAAACTCTCCCCAAGGTTCATCGGCCCCTTCACTATCAACTGCATCATCAACCCATGCTCCGTCCAACTGTCCCTACCTCTCTCCTTGCGCCGAATCAACCCCACGTTCCACGTCTCCCATATTCGCCGCCTGGTCTCTTGCCCACTGTCTACACCCTCCCCCCAACCTCCCCCACCCCCCAGACTCATTGATGGGGGAGAAGCATTCACTATTCGCAGCCTCCACAAGTCTCGCTGTCGCGGACGGGGGATCCAATACTTAGTAGACTGAGAGGGGTACGGCCCTAAAGAGAGAACTTCAATTCATTTTAGATTTTAGTTTCCTGATCACAGACTTCCACAGACTCCACCCCGAAGCACCCGCTAGAATGCCTGGGGGCATTCGTAGGGGGGAGGGTACTGTAATGTCACGCCAAACCACAGCCTCGTCATGATCACCTGGACACTCCTTTCATCTCACTATCTCACTTCCCACTCCCCACACCTGTTGTCTATCACTAACGTAATTACCAATCCTATTTAAGCCACGCTCTGACTCTGTCATGTCGCCAGTTTATTGTGCGCCTTACCAGCCTCAATTCACCAGCGTTTTCTTCTGTCTCTGTCTGCCTAGTTTTGACCTCGCTTTGTTTTTTCTGACCACGTCTCTGCCTTTCGATTTGAATTATTGTTATTTGGATATTTCCCGTAACCAACCTCCTCCTGCACCCACCCCCCAAACCCCTCCTCCACCGGTGTTTTCTCCTGCCCAGGAGCCACGCCTCCCTGCTCCAATTTCGATTTGGATTATTGTTATTTGGATAAATTTGGATAAATTGTTATTTCCTGGAGTGTATGTGTGTATGTCTGTGTGCCCTGCGATGGATTGGCACCCTGTCCAGTGTGTATCCTGCCTCGTGCCCTAAGTCTCCTGGGATAGGCTCCAGGCTCCCCGTGACCCTGAATACTGGATTAAGCGCTATAGATGATGAATGAGTGTTATTTCCCGTTGCCGACCACCTACCTGTTCTCCCGACCACGATTTTGGATTACGGACCCTTCTCTCGTCACTCCGGCAACGACCTCTGCCTGCTCTCCAACCACGATTAATCCTTGCTCCCCGCCGAGCTCACGCTGTCATTCATACGCCGGCTCTACACGCTCCGGCTCAGGTTACACGCCAGCTCCGCGCACTTCCGCATTCCCCAGAGGAGCGCTGCACGCTCCAGCTTCACTACGCCTCAGGCTTCTCACGCCGGCACACGGCTCAGGTTACACGCCAACTCCGCATTCTCCACAGGAGCGTCAGACTCATCGCCCCTTGCCTCGGCTCACTCTTTCCGGCACTACTTGCTTCTGCATCACAGCAAAACTTCCCCTGCTCAACGCAGATTTCACAATACAGCTTCAAAGCACCACAAAGTGAATCACAAGCACTCTTTAACCTCACTCCAATCGGCATACACCCCGAAGCTCTGGATCCACAATGCCCTCTACCAAGCCTGACATGTCTCGATTAAAGCGTGTCATAGTAATAATGTACGCACAGCACCGCGCTACCGCCTTAAACGTACTTTCATGTCAAATACCACACAGGGCTTTATCAATAATCTTCCAGTGTTATCAACTTTGATTGGATCGCCATCTGACTTCACTGAACTGGATCAGGCGACTGAATATCTAGAGTCAACAGTTCATTATAGCTTAGATAATGTAGCTCCAGTTAAAAGGAAAATGATTAGAGATAAAGCCCACATATAATGGTATAATGACCACACACGCACTTTAAAACAAACCACTCGAAAATTATAACGTAAATGGTGCCAAACTAAATTGTTAGTATTTCAAATAGTATGGAAGGAGAGCATCCTGCAAGCCCTCAGTGATGCTAAATCAATGTATCTCTCCCCTCTTACAGAAACTAATAAAAATAATCCAAGATTTTTATTTAATACTGTAGATCAATTAACTAAAAACAAGACCACTGCAGAAATCTCCATAACAACATCATGCAGTAGTGAGGATTTTATGAACTTTTTCAATAACAAAATCATAAATATTAGGCAAAAAATTCAGGCTTTGAAACCAGACAATTTAAGTAACACAGATGAACTAACTACATCACATCAGAACTTTACTCCCCTTGAAGTGAGAGAACTAATTTCACTCATCTCTTCTTCAAAATCATCAGCCTGTATATTAGATCCTATACCGACACATTTTCTCAAGCAGATAGTACCAGCAATAACAGAACCCCTGTTGAAAGTAATTAACTGTTCACTCAGTAGTGGGTATGTCCCCAAATCCTTTAAATTAGCCATTATTAAACTGCTAATCAAATAACCTGACCTTGAACCCTGTCAGCTTTCCAATTACAGGCCGATATCAAACCTTCCCTTTATCTCCAAGATTCTGGAAAAGGTAGTATCACAGCAGCTATGTTCACATCTACACAGAAATAGCATAAATGAATTGGATCAGTCAGGATTTAGGCCTCATCACAGCACAGAGACAGCACTTGTTAAAGTAGTAAATGACCTCCTATTGGCCTCTGATCAGGGTTGCGTCACTATACTTGTGTTACTGGACCTCAGTAACACAAGACCAGCTTTTGACACCATTTATGATAGTATTCTCCTTCACAGATTAGAAAAGGTAGTAGGAATTAAGGGAACTGCCCTCTTGTGGCTCAGATCCTATTTGACTGATCTTTATCAGTTTGTAGATTTAGTTGGTGACCATTCCTCAAGTAGAGTTTGGTGTTCCACAGGGTTCAGTTTTAGGCCCACTGCTTTTTTCCCTTTACATGCTTCCTCTGGGCAACATAATTTGTAAACATGGTATTAGTTTTCATTGTTATGCTGATGACACACAATTATACGTCTCTGCAAAACCAGATGAGAGAAACCAGTTTGCTAAAATTGAGCAATGTGTGCAGGACATAAGAGATTGGATGTTAATTAACTTTCTTGTGCTTAATCCTGATAAGACAGAAGTTTTAGTCATAGGACCACAAGCAGCTAGAAATAAGCTTACTGATCACACTGTAACTTTAGATGGCATTTCTGTTCCATCAAATGAAACAGTAAAAGACCTTGGTGTGATTATAGATTCTAGTCTTTCATTTGAAGCACATGTAGATAATATTACCAGGATAGCTTCTTTCACCTTAGAAATATTGCCAAGATAAGAAATATACTGTCACTAAATGATGCAGAAAAATTAGTTCATGCTTTTATCACCTCTAGGTTGGACTATTGTAATGCCTTACTGTCTGGTTGTTCAACTAGGTGTATAAACAAGCTTCAGTTAGTACAGAATGCAGCAATGAGAGTCTCACTAGAACCAGAAGATACGAGCACATCACCCCTATCTTTTCTACACTGCATTGGCTCCCTGTGAAAATTCGCATCGATTTTAAGATGCTACTTTTGACGTATAAAGCATTAAGTAGTCTGAGTGAACCGCAGTATCTGAGTGAACTGCTAGTGTCTTACGATCCTGCTTGCACTTTGCACTAAATATACATTCACCTTATACATGTTGACTGTGACCATACCTAACTGCTATCTCTCCTTCTCCTCTGCTCTCTCCTCTTCTGCTCTCTCCTCTCTCTCTCTCCCTCTCTCTCCTTTTCCCTCTCCCTGTCTCTATGTCGCTCCTGAGCTGCCAGTGATCCAGACCCCGCTGCCTTCTGGACCTGTCTAACTTGTCCTGGAGTCCTGCTTCTGATTGGAGATCTCGTCGCATGGATGCCCCGGGGGAGGAACCTGTCTGGTTCCTCTCAAGGTTCCTCTCAAGGTTTCTTCCTATTATCATCTCAGGGTTTCCTTGCCACCGTCGCCCTCGGCTTGCTCATCAGGGACAATCTTATCATTTTGATTCATACACATTCACATTTCGTATAAACTTACTTCTTTTGATTGTGTAAAGCTGCTTTGTGACAATGTCAATTGTTAAAAGCACTATACAAATAAAATTGAATTGAATTGAATTGAATTGAATATATTGGCACCTGGTTTCGGTACCCAACCCAACCCAAAGAAGAAGTCTGAGAGTGGTGCTTTATAAAAGAAACGCGTCACAAAAGAAAGAGCTTTGTGCTACAGGATTATTTTAAAAAGATTCAAAACTTCCCGGATTTCATGAATCTGTAAATGAGATCGAAGGCGAGTCAAGTTCATTCATGAGCGGAGGCAGATAGATAAATACTGTAGCAGCACCAACCAGAGATAGACACGGGTCGGTAGCTTTATCTCAGGTATGTGTGTGGGATTGATGGGGCTTGCCGAGGCAAGACACAAAACGATTACTGTGATTTATGTTGTTTTTATAATCATTAATGTTGCAATTATTAGTGTTTGTGCAGACATGTTTTTTTAGGTCATAAAAAATAGAATCAAACACTTGTGCATGTTCGATTAGTCGAAGAACTCTTTGGCTTTATAAGATGCTATGAACGTGGTTGGAATTAAAAGTGATCAGACTTTTGTGTTTATACTCAAGTAGGATCAAGTGATTTTGGTCATCTGTTTTTATAAATATTGTTGTTTTCAGACTCAGAGAGGGACGAGTCACTGCTGTGTCTCCTGAGGGAAGGTACTATTTTTGTGCTTTGGACAAACCAAAAACCAAACCAAAGAGCTATTGCACCGGGTTAAGTCGGCACAGAAGACTAGCACGCTGAACTTTTCCAGAGAAGAAGGATGTGTTAAGTATGTTATGGACAAATGCGCTTTATCTTGCTTGCACACCTGAAGCACATTAAACAGTCCATTATTGGGATGGCAGAGCTCCTTCACGATCTTCCTGGCTTTGGTCCAGCATCGCTTGCTGTATATTGAGTGGAGGTCAGGAAGCTAGAAGTGGATGATGTGCTCAGCTGATTGCACCACCCTTTGCAGAGCTCATCTGTCCTGCATCGTGCGGTTTCTGAACCAGGTTGTGATGATTCCTATCAGGATGCTCTCTATTGTGCAGGAATAAAAATTCCTAAGCACCCTGGGGGGCACCCGTGCTTGGTGGGTTTCTTCTGGGTACTCCGGTTTCCTCCCACAGTCCAAAGACATGTAGGTTAGGCTAATTGGCATCTCCAAATTGTCCATGGTGTGTGAATGAGTGTGTGAGTGAGTGTATGTGTGTGTGCCCTACGATGGATTGGCACCCTGTCCTAAGCCCTAAGCCTCGTGGGATAGGCTCCAGGTCCCCGGCAACCCTTAATACAGGATAAAGCAGTATAGAACATGAGTGAGTGAGTGACAGAAGGCTCTCCTCAGTGCAAGACACATGAAAGCTGCATGGAGTCTTCAGGATGATGAGAAATAAGATTCTCTGGTCTGATGAGACCAAGATATAACTTTTTGGCAATACAGTCCCAACAGTGAAGCATGGTGGTGGCAGCATCATGCTGTGGGGGTGTTTTTCAGCTGCAGGGACAGGATGACTGGTTGCAATGAATGTGGACAAGTACAAGGATATCCTGGATGAACACCTTCTCCAGAGTGCTCAGGACCTCAGACTAGGTCGATGGTTCACCTTCCAACAAGACAATGACCCTAAGCACACAGATAAAATAATGAAGGAGTGGCTTCACGACAACTCCGTGACTGTTCTTGAATGGCCCAGCCGGAGCCCTGACTTAAACCCAATTGAGCATCTCTGGAGAGACCTGAAAATGGCTGTGCACCAATGTTTACCATCCAACCTGACAGAACTAGAGAGGATCTGCAAGGAGGAATGGCAGAGGATCCCCAAATCTAGGTGTGAAAACCTTGTTGCATATTTTCCAAAAAGACTCATGGTTGTATTAGATCAAAAGGCTGCTGCTACTAAATACTGAGCAAAGGGTCTGAATACTTAGGAAAATGTGATATTTTTTAATAAATCTGCAAAAATGTCATCAGTTCTGTTATTTTCTGTCAACATGGAGTGCTGTGTGTACATTAATGAGGGAAAAAAATAACTTAAATGATTTTAACAAATGGCTGCAATATAACAAAGAGTAAAAAAAATTAAGGGGATCTGTATATAGATGGTATATATAGACGAATCTGGGTTTGGTGTTTGCCAGGAGAATGATACTTGTCTGATTGTATTGTGCCAAGTTTGGTGGAGGGGGATTATGATGTGTGTTGTTTTTCAGGAGTTGGGCTCGGCCCCCGTAATTCCAGTGAAAGGAACTCTTAATGCTTCAGCATACCAAGACATTTTGGACAATTTCATTTTCCCAACCTTGTGTAAACAGTTTTTTGGTTGGCCAAAAGAGTTCGCACCAGTGCACAAAGCAAGGTCCATAAAGACAAAGATAAGGATGAACAGTTTTGGTGTGGAAACTTTTGTATCCCATTGTTTTGAAATATATATATTTTTGAACAATCAGGTCATGTGACATTATGCGACTCCCAGCAGAAGATAATAAAGAAATTTGCATTGATATACCACTGATTAAGCATTTGAAATATTTTTTGTTATCAGAAGTGTTAAATCTTTCACATAGATATAATCACACAGATCAGCTATTCCTCTGTAAAATTTATTCATCTACCTTTCTTACAAGTGAAGCTTTTACATGAATGAGAGCAGCACACTCTTATTAATGTTATTACTTTTAATGTTAAAATATAAATCATTATCACACAGACAGGGAAATATCACTAATATGGATTAAACACTATTCAGAGAGTTCACTCTTTTGTAAACATACATGAGGAGATTATTAGAACTATTAAATGCAACTTCAGTGTAAATTAGCTGAAATATAAGCTGAATCATATCACAGTGAAATATACAGAATGTGTATGAATCAAAATGATCAGATTGTCCCTGATAAGCGAGCTGAGGACGACGGCGACAGTGGCAAGGAAAAATTCCCTGAGATGGCAGTAGGAAGAAACCTTGAGAGGAACCAGACTCAACAGGGAAGCCATCTTCATCTGGGTGAAAACGGAGAGCAGGGATTGATCTGCATCATACTGTGTGAGACTGGAAGTTCAGTCTAACAGGAGATTTTAAGTTTTAATGTAATATGGATTCCAATTTGTTATTGGAAGCTCAGGTAGACTTTAGGAAACTCCAGGCCAGAACTATCGAGCGACTGCAGTCATGACTCCTCAGAGAACAGCTGTCAGCATCACCCAAGGTCTGGACGGAACAGGACAAGGTCAAGTGGAACGATCCCCAGTCACCACACGCATCCCAGGCAGACCATACGGGGCATCCATGCGACAAGATCTCCAGCCAGTAGTGGGACACCAGGACAAGTCAGACAGATCCAGGGGCAGAGGGGGTCTGGATCACTGGCAGCTCAGGAGCGACATGTATAGCTCGACAGAGAGACAGGGAGGGGGAAAGAGAGGGAGGAGAAGAGAGAGAAGAGGAGAGAAAGGGAGAGATTGCAGTTAGGTATGTTCACTGTTACACAATGTATAAAGTTGAATGTATATTTAGTGCAGAGTGCAAGCAGGGACTCTGACAGGACTAACTATCTAACTGTTATCTCTCCTCTTCTGCTCTCCCCCTCTCTCTCTTGTTCCCTCTCTCTCTCTCTCTCTCTCTCTCTGTCCAGCTGCACATGTTGTTCCTGAGCTGCCATTGATCCAGACTCCCTCTGCCCTCTGGACCTGCCTGACTCATCCTGGTGCCCCGCTCCTGGTTGGAGATCTCGTCACATGTATGCCCCATGTGTCACTTTGGGATGAGTCCGGTGTCTGGGGACAATTTCACTCTACTATGAAGACGGTTCTGGACTCAACTGATGTTGACAGCTGTTTCTCTGAGGACTTGGCTGCAGTCGCTCGATAGTTCAGGACTGGAATGTCCTACAAGTCTACCTGAGCCTCTAATAACTACTTGGACTCCATATTAAAATCAATTAACGTCTGTTAACATCTGTTATACTGAACTACCTGCCACCTAACACACAGTATGAATGCAGAATAATTCCTGCTGTTTCACCCAGATGAGTCCGGTTCCTCTCAAGGTTTCTTCCTATTGCCATATGTAATGGAAAAATCACATTTTAATTAAGTATTAATTTGTAATTGTGGCATGTAGATTATAAAAGCTTTAAACTTGTTTGCCGAAGCTTAGAAACACAAGGCCGAGAACAGTACAGAAACAACCTGATTGTAATTGTCTCTGAATAATGATAAGGTATGAACATCTGGTCTGGGCCAGAAAAAGAGTTGTGAGATTGAATGTAGGAACTTTAATGTTAAAGTTTAAAATAAATCCTTTGTGACTTTGCTCTTACCCAGTGTATGAATTACTTGTTTTATAATGTTTTCAGAATTTCCACCACACATCTCGGGGAGTTTTTCTTTGCCACTGTCACCCTCGGCTTGATCTGACCATTTTTATCCATACACATTCCATACAAACTTAAATAAGTCTTTTGATTGTGTAAAGCTGCTTTGCGACAATGACAATTGTTAAAAGTGCCATACAAATAAAACTGAAATTGAATATTAAAAATATAGTGTGAGTTTCCACTTGTACACAATCAATAAACAATGCAGTGCTGCCCAACTTAACAAAGTTAAGGTAACTTAAAGTTAGGTCTAAGTTTACGTCTCACTAGGGCTAGGAGGAGAAACAACATCAAAATCTGTGTGGTATTTAAAAAATGTTGTGGGAAGCAAACTTATCTCATGTGGTCCAATCCCAACAAACACCTGTTATAGCAGAAATTGTCAGAACACACAATGCATTGAATTTTTCAGGATATTGGGGGGTGGGTAGCTGCAGATCATTCAGAGTGCCCAAGCTGAAAACCACCTAAAATAGGGACATGCACATCAGAACTTGATGATGAAGCAATGGCCAAAGGGAGTCTGCTCTGATAACCCATGTTTTCTTTATCACCATGTGGATGGCCAGGAGTGTAAGCAGTGCTTATCTGCTTACGTGCTTTGTGCAATGATCTGCTGGGAAACCTTGGCTCCTGGCATTCATCTGGATGTTTCTTTGACCTGTATCACCTACCTAACAATTTTTTTTTTTTTTATGTGAGCTTGCATGAATTAAGAATTAAGCAGATATCTAGTCCATAGTCATCTGTCTCCCACATTAACTCAAACCCTTTCCCTACCAAAAACATTTTAAAGGATCAGGTGATTCACTTACTGAAGGTTTACAGGAACAACTGCAGTGGGCTCCAAGCCAACTCGGATGGGATCATCATACATGCTTTCATTCAAGGATTTTCAACTCCAGTAATGGAGGACCAGTGTGCAGATCAGTTTGATGATTGTTCTGCTTAAACACAGCTGATTCAACTATTCTGTTAATTACCAGGTTAAGTGGTCGTTAGGTAATGTGTTTAGGTTTTGGTGAATTACAAACTTTCTGCTGGACACATGCCCTCCAGGGCTGGAGTGAAAGAGACGTGCCATAGATGAATATCACCCTATTCATTTGAATTGGAGGAAAAAGGGATGAGGACTGTTGCCTTGCACCTCCAGGATCTGGGTTCAATTTCTGGGCCAGGTTCGATTCCCGTTTCTGTGTGCATGGAGTTTGCATGTTCTCCCCGTGCTTGGTGGGTTTTCTCTGGGTATCCCGGTTTCCTCCCACAGTCCAAAGACATGTAGGTTAGGCTAATTGGCGTTCCCACATTGCTCGTAGTTTGTGAATGAGTGTGTGAGTGTGTGTATGTGTGTGTGTGCCCTGCGATGAATTGGCACCCTGTCCAAGGTGTACCCCGCCTCGTGCCCTATGTCTCCTGGGATAGGCTCCGCCCCCCGTGACCTTGAATATATATGGTATATATGGAATATATATGGTATGGACGATGAGTGAGTGAGTGAGTGAGTGAGTGAGTGAGTAAGTGAGTGAGTGAGTGAAAAAGGGATGGGAAAAAATCGAATAAGAATAACAAAAAATTGACTGGGTGCATCACTAAGCTGTGCACAGAAGCACTGCATGGGATCATAATTAATATAAGGACAGTCAGACATTGTATGGATTTGGCCTGTTTTATTTTTTCCAGTTATTGTTTCAATAAAAATAAAAAATAATTAACTCTCCTTGCCTTTTACATCTTTCTGTTTGTCCCATACAAATTCAGCTTTAACCATAGATTTGCCGTTTTTTAAGGGAAGGATATGGGTCAGAATGTTGTCAAACCAGTCATACTTGGACACAGCACAATCAGCAGTTGCCACCTGGACACGCCCACCCCTGCTGATATTTTCCTCTCTGCACCTTGTGCGAAGATGTCATACCATTAAAAGTGCCAAACACGAATTTTAAAAAGAATTTAAAACTAAACAAAAAATTAAGTATTAACCAGCAATTCTGTGGCTGCATTCAAATTGTGAGATAGCAAACCTACTCAACTCCTAAAATATATATACACATTCAGTCAGAAAGCAAATTTCCATTGCACAGGTTTATCAGTTTCACATATCCCTCATATGCACTGCAAAAACTGAAATACTTGTTTTCTGTCTAACAAGATATTTCTCCTAACCAGGTCCTTTGTATGTGAGAACATTTCACTTATTTCAAGCATTTTTTTACAATATTATCTTGATACGTTCTTATACCTTGTTAGTGAGATTTTATTACTACTTCTAAGTATCTAAATGATTCAGACAAGATTTACCGGAATTATAAAGCTGTTTGATTGATAATGACAAGTACAAAACTGCTTTTTTAAGTCATGATTTCTTATTTTATGCATTTGCCTTTTTATCTCTTCATATATTAAATACGGATGACAGCCAAACTGAATTCATAGTTTTATTGATATAATTGCACGGCTATTATGTATTCCTCTAGACAGACCAGTACAGTACACAAAAGGACAGAACAAGTTTGCAATTACATTCATTTGACAGACACCCACAGTGCAAATATGTGGTAATAACTTGGTGAAGTTTGGTGAACCAAGTATCTTCTTAAACTGAGTCTATCGTGAGTATGGCCTTAACCAGCCCTAGATTACGAGATTGCTTCAAGAACATTTTTGGCTTTTTGTATCTGGGAAACACACTACGTGTCATTTGAAATGTTATACTGTTCAATTACATCCCCAAGATGGTATCTGACTTGAACATACCCAAGTAAAAAAAAAAATTATGCTAAGTATATTAAATCCTAGCGTGCCAAAGCACACTTAAGTGTACTTGCTGCAGACTAATGACTAGTGTACTTGAAGTTTGCTATTTTGGAACAACTAATTTTGTACTAAGTGTATTTAAATTGTAATTAAATTGTACAAAAGCACAATTTTAAGTGTATTAAATATACTTTTGTGTGCCAAAGTGGAACAACTTTAAGTATACTTAGTACACTTGAAGTATATGGCTGTGTGTGTACTAACGCACCTACCTGACAGTAATTAATGAACTTTAAGTATATATTTAATGTATTATATGTGCATTACAGCAATTCTTACTGTGTTACAAATACACAATTAATATACTATGAATATATTCTCATTGCAGCAGTAACATGCTTTTATACTTCTGGCCAATTACAAATACTAAAAAAGTACACTTTGTGGTTAATACAAATATACTTTATTAAGTAATATAATACACACAGTCTTCCATAATACTGTATTGCAAATGTTTTACAAGCACACTAAAGGTGTTTAGGACAATTTACAAATGCTGAGTGCATTTTATAGACTGTAACATGTTTTTGAAACACATCACATCTCATTACATTACTGAGCCAGATTTTATTCATGAGTTCAACAGATTTAATTTGCACAAGGTTACAAAAAAAAAGCACTACTATAGTTTATTTGTGTTCAACAAAACGTCAGGTTGTCTCAAAAACTAAAATGTAAACTGTTGTTTATCAGACAGTATTAGAATATACAGGTACAGTACTAGAAAATACAGTACAGTATTAGAATATACAATAGAGCATTAGAATATACAGTACAGTATTAATATATACAGCTACAGTATTAGTATATACAGTACAGTATTAGAATATACAGTACAGGATTAGAATATACAGTACAGGTTTAGAATATACAGTACAGTATTAGAATATAGAGAACAGTATTAGAATATACAGTACAGTATTAGAATATACAGTACAGTATTAGAATATAGAGAACAGGATTAGAATATACAGATACAGTATTTAAATATACAGTACAGTCTTAGCATATACAGTACAGTATTAGAATATACAGTACAGAATTAGAATATGCAGGTACAGTATTAGAATATTCGATACAGTATCAGAATATACAGTACAGTATTAGAATATACAGGTACAGTATTAGAATATACAGAACAGTATTAGAATATAAAGGTACAGTATTAGAATATTCGATACAGTATTAGAATATACAGTACAGAATTAGAATATGCAGGTACAGTATTAGAATATTCGATACAGTATCAGAATATACAGTACAGTATTAGAATATACAGGTACAGTATTATAATATACAGTACAGTATTAGAATATAAAGGTACAGTATTAGAATATACAGTACGGTATTAGAATATACAGGTACAGTTTTAGTATATACAGTACAGTATTAGAATATACAGTACGGTATTAGAATATACAGGTACAGTATTATAATATACAGTACAGTATTAGAATATACAGGTACAGTATTAGAATA
>JAAGKR010011330.1:0-12500 GCA_011419295.1 Clarias macrocephalus
TCATAGGCAAGATTATTGAAAAGGTTGTTTTTTATCAGGTGAACAACCACTTAAACTCAAAAGGATACCTGAACAGTTGGCTCAGTTGGCTTCTGACCACATCACAGTATAGAGGCAGCGCTCATAAAGATAATAAATGATATTCGTTTAAATTCTGACTCTGGCAAAATATCAGTAGAAAGACTAAAAAACTGGGTGGGGCATTCAGGGATGGTACTCAAATGGTTCAGGTTATACTTAGAAGGGAGAGGTTATTATGTGAGTATAGGAGAGCGCAAGTCTAAGTGGACGTCCATGACATGCGGAGTCCCACAAGGCTCAATTTTTGTACCGCTCCTGTTTAGCCTGTATATGCTCCCATTAAATCGGATAATGAGAAAGAACCAAATTGCCTATCACAGCTATGCTGATAATGCCCAGCTTTACCTCGCCTTATCTCCAAATGATTATAGCTCCGTAGACTCCCTCTGCCAATGCATTGATGAAATTAACAGTTGGATGTGCCAAAGCTCTGAAGGTGAATGCATACCTTCACTCTAGGGGTCAAACAACTAAAAACCAAGTCAAGAATCTTGGGGTGATTCTGGAGACAGATCTTAGTTTCAGTAGTCATATCAAAGCAATAACTAAATCAGCAAACTATCATCTCAAAAACATTGCAAGAATTAGATGTTTTGTTTCCAATCAAGACTTGGAGAAACTTGTCCATGCCTTTATCAACAGCAGGGTGGATTATTGTAATGGTCTCCTCACCGGCCTTCCCAAGAAGACCATTAGACAGCTGCAGCTCATCAGAACGCTGCTGCCAGAATTCTGACTAGAACCAGAAAATCTGAGCACATCACACCCGTCCTCAGGTCCTTACACTGGCTTCCTGTAACATTTAGGATAGATATTAAAGTACATTTACTTGTTTGTAAATCACTCAAATGCTTAGAACCTAAATACTGTATATTGCAGATCTGCTCATTGAATATAAACCTAACAGAAAGTTAGTTAGAAATACCAAGGGTTATTACACATAACAAGGGGAGTCGCGTTTAGTTATTATGCTGCCTGCAGTTGGAACCAGCATCCAGAAGAGATCAGATGTGCTAAACATTAGTCACGTTTAAATCTAAACTTAAAACTCATCTGTTTAGCTCTATGTTTATTGAATGAGCTCTGTGCTACGTCCGAACTAACTGCACTATTTTCATGCTTATCTAATATTTTTAATTGTTTTATTTTTATTTTAAATCAAATGTAATTTTCTTCAAATGTTTTGTTGCTTTAATTTTCTATTTCATTTTATGATCATTTTCTTCTCTTTTATGTAAAGCCCTTTGAATTACCATTGTGTATGAAATGTGCTATACAAATAAACTTGCCCTGTCCTGCCTTGTAAAGCTCCTGTAGATTGTTTAAAGAGTTTCTGAAACTAAGTCAGGTTATAAATAGAGGTCACATTACAGCTGACTAATTTCAAACAGTAAATTACTGATCAGCCATAACATTATGAATGCAGTGCAGTGCAGTGAATAACATTGATAACAATATTGTTACAATGGCATTTGGAAATTAGTGGAATATATTGTGTTGTTTTGTATTATATATTTCCTACAGTTTAACTGATCCTCCAATAATGAACTGGACTCCATATTAACTTTAACACATCATCTGTTATATTGAACTTCCAGCCTCCTAACACACAGTAGGGCTGCAGATCAATCCTTGCTATCTGTTATCACCCAAATGGTTCCTCTCAAGGTTTCTTCCTACTGCCAACGTTTTTCCCTTGTTCATCAGGGACAATCTGATCATTTAGATTCATACATATTTTCATACACCCTTTCATATGATTTATATTATATTGATTATATATATATATATATATTTTTTTTATTATTCTGTAAAGCTGCTTCGCAACAATGACCACTGTTAAAAATGCTATACAAATAAAATGTAATTTAATTATATTGTATTGTATCATGTTATTAGGCAGCAAGTGAACACTGTGTTTGAAGTTGTTGTGTTGAGATGTAAAGCAGAAAAATGGACGAGTATAATCATTTTAGTTACTTTGACTTTGACAAGTTACTTAGGCTTAGCTGCAGATCAGTCAGGGTGCTCATGCTGACCTGTGTCTACTGGCAAAAGCTCCTAAATGTGCATGGGATCATCTGAACTGGACTCATGGAGCAATGGAAAAAAGTGACCTGGTCTGATGAATCACGTTTTTTTTTTTTACATCATGTGGATCTTTGTGTGCTTGTACTGTATGTTGGTTACTTGGGAAAGAGATGTCAACAGTATTCACTATGAGAAGAAGGCAAGCCAGCGGCGGTAGTGTGATGCCCTGGCAGTGTTCTGCTGGGAAACCTTGGATTCCGCCATTTATGTGGATGTTACATTGATACCTACCTAATCACTGTCACTGACCAAGTTACACTCCTTCATGGAAATGGTGTACCCAGATGGCAGTGGCCTCTTTCAGGACAATGATGCACCCTGACACAATGCACGCATTGTTCAGGAACGAATTAAGGAACATGAAAGAGTTTGAGGTGTTGAATCCACCTTCAAATTCTCCAGATCTCAATCTGATCAAGCTGTTGTGAGGTGTACTGGAGGAACAATTCATGGGTGTGCCACCTCATAACATACAGGACTTACAGGATCTGCTACGACTGACGGCTTGGTACCAGATACCACACACACATCTTCAGAGGTCTAGTGGAGTCCAGGCCTCAGCAAGTCAGCAAAAGGCACGCCTAGTTAATATTAGGTGGGTGGTCATAATGTTATGGCTGATCAGTGTGTATATACCATGGACACTAACATTCTAATTTGAGTTTACAGTATGTTAACAGCAATATGGCTCCATGTGTCACACTCTGCAGCAAGTTTATTTAACCACACACATCTCTCTCACATACTTTATGACCTTTTATTGAAAATCAAAAGGAAAATCCAGTAAGTCTACCAACCGCAGGCTTGTTTTTATGAGGAACTGAATTTTTGCCAGTGGCTGTTTTTTTTCCAAGAAGTCTGAGCTGTTGTTTGTATTCCTATAAGTCACATGATTATCTGTATACAACCCCAATCAAATGTTTTGACACACCTTTTTGGTTTAGTGATTCATTTTCTACATTTTAAAACAATACTGGATTTTTTCAGGACATATTGAATTAAGTAATTAAGTACAGTAACAACAAGAACAAAAACAGTCAGTTGTTATTTTAAGACATGAAGGTCGGATGTTCTGGATCAGTTCCTACAAGAACAGTATTGGGTGTCAATTGTGTTTTTAAAACCCATTGAGCTCCATGATGAAACTGTCTCTCGTGAAGACCTTCCCAGGAAAGCGAGACCAAAACTTACTGCTGCAGAGGAGAAGCTCATTTAGAAATCACCAATTAACAACCAGCACCTCAGATTAGAGCCGTTATGAAGGTTTACAGAGCAGAAGTAGCAGATATACATCTCAATATCAACTGTTCAGAGGAGATTATTGTGTATGCTGGATGTCTTCATCATTGTTTTACAGTTTAGAAAGAAATAAAATTCAGTAAATTCAGGAGTAAAACAAATTTCATGTGTTCTCTAGTGCATGAATGTGCATGGGGAACGGGTGTTTGAACACCTGCACCATTGACCCTTGATGTCAAAAATCCCCTTTTGGCCTTTTTTTAATGAAGGATTCCCTGTGGCCTTATCAAGATGAACATCTAACTGTAGATGCCATCAGTCAATTCACGTCAATTGTCATCATTGTGACATGCCCTGGCTAGTGGGGTTGTAGTTTTTAGGACACCACTAGCAGACACTCAGCAATAGAACATTGTAATTCCCCAGCTAATGAGTTGTACTCTCTGGAAAAGTCCAAGAATGTAGATACACACAGGTTAAACCTTTAGGAAGTCACATTATATGACCATGATATACTTATATTTTACTCTGGAAAAATATCATAAGATCAGTGTAGTATAGTTGGTCCTTGAGGTTTTTATGAAAGTTTCAATTGAGCTCAACAACCACAAGGTGAAGTAACAATATTAATGTCATATTTTAATGTGAGAAAATACATCATACGCTAATTCTATTCAACAAAAGAATCATTTTTGAATGCACACAGGCCATAGTAGGATCCATAGGATGTAAGTACAGTAAGATAGAAGGTCATGATGCTTGTTGCTCGAATGCTTGCAGGAAGGTGAAACGTGTGTGTGATGGGTGTGTCCGATTAGCCACAATGCGGGTGGCTTTCCAGATGCAGCGTGTGGTGTAGATGTCCTCAATACAGGGAAGAGAGACCCTGATATTCTTCTCTGCTGTCGTCACTATCCGCTGTAGGATCTTGCAGCCGAGAGACAGTGATGCAGCTTCTCAGGATGCTCTCGATGGTCCCCCTATAGAAGGTGGTCAGGATCAGTATATCTCTGGAATGGCACACATTTCCACACATTTTGGTGAACACAGTTCAAGGTCACTGTAACCTCACATGTCATGTCTGTCTCAGTCTGCCTGTACTATTCTTGTGAATGCAATATCACATGAAATTTAAATTTCTTTAAAATTGCCAAATACTGTATGTCCACTTATACTCAAGAATGAACTACTTAGATTTTGGTAGTCATTGGTCAAAGGTCACTGTCACCTTGCATCTCTGTCCACTCAGACTCACAGATTGACTTATTAGATTTTGGTGGTCAAGGGTCAGCATGACGGTGACATAACATCCATTTCATTTAATCCATTTCTACCGTTCTTGTCCTAGTATACAAGCATGGCAAGGGAATTAATTTAGTGTCCAAAGTATGTTCAGCTCCACTACGCATCAATATGCATCTTTTTATTGTATTCCTGGTTGACTTGTTTCATCACAGGGCTTATGAAACAATGTCCTATGGACAGATGAGACCAAACTGGATTTGTTTGGACTTAATGCCTAGCACCCAACTGAACGCAACTGAAATGCTGTGGTGGGACATTAAGAGAGCTTTGCATAAGCGAATGCCCAAAAACCTCAATTACCCAAAGTGACGTTGTAAAGAATAATGGACCAAAATGATGTTAGAGAAATGATTACTTAAAGTTATTGCTGCTAAAGGTGGATCTCCAAGCTATTGACTCATGGGGGACCTAATTATTGCTCATATGTTTTTTTTTTATTTCTTTTTGCCTTCATTTTTGTTAATTAAATAATGTCATAGATACATGTTGTTGTTGTTTGTGTGAGATTCGATTTGCCTAATGCTGAGACCCATTATGATGATTTTTATTATGTGTATACAGAAAAAAACATAGAATTTATACCACTAACTTTTACAACTAACATTTATACCACCAACTTTTACCACTGACTTTTGCACACGGCTGCATAATACCCCTGTACATATGAACCCATAATATTATTCTATTACATTTTTATTTTGTGTAAATAGTCCACGTATGTGCTTCTGATTAGGTGCTAACTGCATTTCATTGGTGTACATGTACTTTGCACAATGACAATACCATCTACTAGAGTCTAATCTAATCTAACTTCATCTAACCTACTGTACCAGGTCTTGATTGACTACCCAGGACATCATCATGATTTTAACCTGGTTTCATTTAATTAAAGGAAAAAGGACTCATTGGCAACACCGCAGTGGTTAGATGGACAAATAAGCTTCTTAGCAGTACTGTTCTCATACTCTACCCGTGGGCAACTGCTGCTCCACCTCAGACTAATATTAAATTTTGATTCCATACCTGTATGTCATCATTGCCATCATTACTTTCATCAGGACGACTTTCCTTCAGCATTAATAACAGTATTGCCAATATTTTTCTTCTTTTGCTGAGTCTCATTGAAGCTCATCCATCATACTGAATGGTAATTTCCTACTAAAACTATTCATTCTGCTGGTTTACAAAATAATAAGATACAAGGTACACTTTATAAGTACTACTAGTTTCTTTTCATACACATTTCAGTATACAGTATTGTTTTTCCTCAGGTATTCAGTTCTGTTCACTGCTGCTTTTTCCCCCAAGACTGCAGTCCACCAATAAACGACTGCATAAATGACACTGATAATAATAATAATAATAATAATAATAATAATAATAATAATAATAATAATAATAATAATAATAATAATGTTGTAGATGACAAAGGCATCAGGAGACTAATGGCCAGGGTTCAGCTGGAGAAGATTTTTTTTTTTATTTTGCATTTATGCATCAGTCAATCAATGGAAAATGGAATTGGAATCTAAAAATACTGTACATGGGAAAACACTTATTTTATACTAAGATGTAAGTATAAAAAAAGAAAGGAAAAACAATCATAGAAAAACACAATCAAGGTCAAAAACATCATGTGAGAAATAAGTAAACAAGGACACTTACTAAGATCATGGTGACATGAATTGAATTTTTTATGATTATATTATATCCATATTATTAAAGAAATGTCATATCCATAACATAAAAAATGAAATAAATCCCTCAAATCCCCCTTACAGGCATTCCTAACAGCAAGGCATTCATAAAACATGTCTTACAAACTGTAATCACTGGCCAGGTGATTTCCCTAATTCTGCTTTATCCTGTGTGCAGGTTTGCAGAGGGCCTGGAGCTTATTCCAGGAGATTTAGGACAATAATCTGCATGTCTTTGTCTTTGGACTGTGGGAGGAAATTGGAGTACCCGAAGGAAACCCATCCAGCACAGGGAGAACATGCAAACTCCATTCACACAGACCCGAGACGGGAATCGAACCTGGCTGGGAATTGAACTCGGAACTTGGAGGTGCAAGACGACAGTGCTGACCACTAAGCCACTGTGCCACCTACTCTTACACTGCTACTAGTACAGGTAAAGTCACCACCACCCACACACACACACACACACACAGAGCCGGCAGGGCAACAAGAACTTCCCGGAAATTGGCTAACGGTGAAGGTCCCCAATGTCAGGTGGAGCAATTCGCCGGTTGAGGTACTTTTTATTTTCATTCTCATCGTCTGTAATGTTAAATAGAAACAAACTTCAAAATGCCAGGGTGTTCCCTTCAGTCCCCTTCATCACTGCATCATCTTCACCTGGGCAACGTGAAAAATGAGCAAGGGCACCCTGCCCATAGACGGGCACAATACTCTATGTTGTGTGATTACTGAAGGCAGCCCAGGGAGGAAGATGCAGGAGGAGGAGGGGGGGGGGGGGTTGCCACTTTTTTTATTCATATTATCTGGAGTCATACTTGTGTCCTTTCAATGTATAATGTTACATTTTATAAACTGTCTATAGGTTTTTAAGTTGTAAGGACACTACCATATATAATACGTATGTCTTCTGATGTGTCTCTTGATCTGATGATGAAAATGACTCGCTAAGTGATCCAGGACTTTTTACACTATAGAGTCAATAATAGATCAAATAAATTGAAATTTTAAACTTTTCTTCACATAAATAACATTTATTTATTTACATGTGTTGTTCACAGTGAAGCCTTAAAACCCTGTATGTGTAAATATAGTGTGTATCTCGTGTGGTGGTGAAGTCCGGTTCGGAGCAATGTTACTCTAAAAATAACCTGTAAATGTGACAGTCTGGAGCAGACTCAGTTTTACCTGGACAAGGTTATTATTATTATTTTTTAAATTCATAATTGACTGGTAAATTATTATTAACAATGTGGTAACAAGGTTTTCCTCTTCAGAAGTCACACTCCAAGAACAAGTAACACCAACCCTGGCAAAATGATCAGGATCCACAAGTAATGAAAGTTCTTTACATGATTATCTGCAGAGACAAAAAATCATTTTTGTAAATAGTCCACTTTCAGTAACATGACATTATAAATGTTATTCTAGCTTTTAAAACATACCATTATAAAGATTTCATTGGATTTTTATTTAAATTGTGTGTGTGATGTTTCCATCAGTGAGCTGTTCAACGAAACAAGTAAATAAGGTTTAATATTCGCTCAACTGAGGAACCTGAGTTATTGCCTGATCTCCCTTCACCTTTTTAGAGGAAACCATTTCAAAACCATTTTTAAAATGTTTGCTTTACACATTATTAGCAAAGTAAAGGAGATACAATAAGGTTTAATATTAATTCACTCACGTGGGACAGGTTTTGTCTCTTCAGTTCCGTCTTTAGAGAGAAAAAAAGAGAAATTAATGACGTGTGTGTTTTTTCCACATGATTTATTCTCACAAGTGATTTCTTTTTAAACACACACGGTTCATTTCCTCCATGTGGTGTTTGTGGTTGATCTCGGTGTGTGAATGCAGGACTGAGTCTTGGAGAATGTGTGTATAATATTCATTTCAGTAATGAGTGAACACCTGTGTCTGATTAACACTCATCCTTTTCACACACACTGGAAGACGAGCAGTGAGAACCTGATGTTCAGAGGAAAGAGGAGTCCTGTGTGTGTGTGTGTGTGTGTGTGTGTGTGTGTGTGTGTGTGTGTGTGTGTGAGACCAAAAATATTAGGGCATCATATGGCATGTATTCTAGTTCCCCCTGAACATGTGACATCAGTAATTAATCTCTTCTAAAGAGTCTGGCTGTAGCCTTGTGCTAATGAGAATCAGCTGCTTTAGTTAATGCACGGAACAAATATGTGGCAGAACTTTGACTTTCTGAAGCTCTCTGCAACTCAGGACTGACTTTTTTCAGCAGTTTGTGCTGAATTGGCTTTTCTGTGGAATTGGGCCAGAAGGGCTGATCTTTGCTCCCTTATACTGTATAATTATTCAACCTTCATCTTGTTAAATTTCACAGAGCTATTATTAACACTTGTATATACAGTATTATTGTTTTTCAGGTAAATGCTAAGCTGCAGTTTGTTCCTGTACAGTACAGTGAGGAACACGTGTCTATTGTCAAGATGTCAAAGCTTGTATGAAAAACCAGCTACGGGTGGCTGTTGTCTGATGGGTATGATAACACTGATAACGTTTCCTCTCACTATGGGTTTAAATAGTGATTATTTAAGGTACTATAGACATCCTGTGTGCTTAAACCGGTCTGATAATTCTCATCTAATCTCATTAACGCAGTGTTTCAGCCTGTAAAGACTCTGATAACAGGGTGTGTTTTTTGCTTTTCCCATTAAGCAAACCCCAGGAGATCAGCAGTTACTGAAAGCCTCCCACTGTACACCCAATCTGCTACCAGCACCTCCACCCTGCTTAAAGTCACACATGTTCCCCCATTCTGGTGTTTGATGTGAACTTTAGCTGAAGTTGTTGACCTGGTTTTAATAAACTGGGCTTGCTAGCACCTTGGTCCTGGAGGAATTTGTTTCATTGTGTACTGAACTGCATATGGTTGAAACTTGACATGACTTGAGACATGATGTGAAAAAAAAAATTGTTTCAGAAGAAGTCAGCATTAACATCAACATTTATATAAAAGAGCTTAGTAACTTTCCAGACAACTCTTTAACTCTTTGTATTAATACTGTAAGTGTCTGTATCTGAGACTAATCCACTTACTGTAGACTGACAGTTGAAGTTTCTGGACCAAGACAGATTTCTTTGGGTTTTCCAACAGCATGGAGCTTCTGTACTCAGCTGCATCAGTAACTCTGACGTTCTTCAGCACCAGGGAACAGTTTCCTTTAAGCAGCTCGTCCTCAGGAACGTCCACACGTCCCTCATATCCTTCACCTGGAAACGAGTCTTTACCCTGTCGCTCAAACACAACCTCACGCCCGTTAGTCCACTCCACATGAGGTGTTTGGATGGACAGATCTCTCCATTCACACGGCAGGACGACTGTGGATTCCACTGCAGCTGATTTCGGCAAGGCTGAAGAGACAGAATAAAATTTGCGGGTAATGGTTTTACGTTAGAAACCTTTTGCTCTCATTTATTTTATGCTCTCCCACAAAGCTGCTGAAACAATAAATAAAGAAGAAGCAAATATAACTTTTTTCAGATTCTTGATTTCCATGCAAAAATAAATATAACAGTATAAAGCTGTAGGTTAATTTATTAAAATTCTAGATTCTATAGAAGGCAATTATTGAATAAACAACAAACCATCTTACTGTCTTTACTATCTATCTATCTGTCTATCTAAATTTTATTTGTCATAATGCTTGTGAAGACTTACACAACAGAAATAAAGTGCAAAGTATGTTTAATTAAAGTTAAATTAAAGTTTGCAAATATAAAATAACAATAAGAAAATAACAATAAACTGTGCAAATACAAATAAAACAAAAAGCAGAAAGCCAATCACATAAATATATGCAATGGAAAATATTTTCTAAAAACTTGAAATATATTTAGATGTGTAGTAAAATTATAATGTACAATTGTAATATGTATTAGGACGAGTCTATCTATCTATCAGTTCATGTATCTCACATCTGGTCATCTGATACCATGCGATACTATGTGCAGTAAACCTAGTGTATATTATTATGATGAACAGATGACGGCGGTATCAGAATGTATTTCACAATTGATGATCAAAGCAAATCAGACTGTAAACTGCACTCTGTAAAATCATCAAGAGCATCTTACTAATCACCTGATGAACATCTTTAAGGCATTTCAACAGCATTGATTTTTTGTTGTTGTTGTTGTTGTTGTTTTGTGAGTTTCATATCTGACTGCTTTCTCACACCCACATGAATCCATCCTGCAGGATCCTGCTGCACACCTCTGATCTCAACCAAACACCCATTTAACCTGTATGACAAACTTTCTAAAAAATAAAGTTGGCCCTTTAATTGTTTATATTTGTATAAGTTTCTAACACATTATCTATTATTTCTAAATAACGTATTCATAAATGTTTCAAATAGATGTTGCCTAAGTTTGTTATTTCAAACTCGTTTATCTGATATGCTGTGACTTTTATAATAAGTCAGTATTTTAAACTATATAATTTACTTGCCTTCAACTGAGAGTGTAACCGTGATGATTTCTTGTCTTGTCGTCATCTTGTTATTTCTGTCCACATGTTCCATCATAAAGCTTTTGTAAAATGCATCATCAGTGAGTCTGACGTTCTTTATCAGCAGGGAACAGTTTCCTTTACGCAGCTCATCCTCAGGAACGTCCACGCGACCCTCATATCCTTCACCCACAGCCGTATGATCACTGCTTCGCTCAAACACAACCTCATTATCGATGCTCCACCGAACAACTGATGTTTGCGTGAAAACTTTAGTCAGTTCACACGGCAGGACGACTGTGGAACCCACTCGAGCTGATACAGCAACATGAATAATTGCATTGACAGAGACTGTGGAGGGAAACATTGCAATCTATATGATTTGAAGCATATCTAATAACATCTGAAGCATATTGTATTGGCATTGTATTATATGCTTGTTGGTCTTACAGAACCTGGTGACTCACCCACACAGGCAGCGACACATAAGACATAAATATACAGGAGGCTCATCATGTCTGTGAGACTGTTTGAGGATTTTCTAAATCAAAAACAAACAAAGATGGATGACTTAAAAAAGTTCAAATTACATCTGACTGATTTCATACATCGCTGTAGAGATATTACACATTTACATTCCACATATGAGTCATGAATGACATTTCAATAACATCATAATTGTATTGAATCTCTTCACCTCAAACCCAAGGGGTTTCCACAGTCTTTTAAGATCCTCACATTCTATGACATTCCAATAAACTCTGCTCTGACCTCTACACCAGATTGTGTGATGGCGTGTGTTCTTCATGTGGGATTTTGTGATAAACATCCGCTAACAATACACCTGTAATCAAAGAAAATCACTACATTCTGCTATATTCTGACTGATTCCTACTAATTAGTTTGCTTCCCTGAGCAGCTTATTAACCCTACTGGTGTCTCCCACACTCACGTCACTGCCCCAGCACACCATGGCATAAATATCAAACTGGCCACAACAGTCTGATAAAACACATTCAGAAGTGACCAGCAGACACCAAAGGACCCGAGTCTAATCAGGACATACAGTAGAGGCGACACTTTCCTGCACACAGCCGCTGTGTTTGTGCTCCAGTCCACTTTGTCGTCTAAATGCAAACCAGATACTTGTAGGTACTGACTAGAAAGTAGTTTGTAGAAATAGTTAAAATGTTAAGGCTAAAAATACTCTGCGGATCTTTAATGTAATCAGTGATATCATTATTTCAGGTTGAAGCTCATGTACATGTCTGTGTGTCTTTCTGTACAGCAGAAACTCTCTGTCTAACCTATTAGGTTTCAGGTCCTCCAATGTATGTGTTTCTGGTTTCCGGTCCTCATCCTGAAAGATATTATTGGAAGAGCGAGTTCCAATAACCTTACTTGTATCTATATAGATATCGCTTCTCTTAACCACCGCGTCACTGATCCGCCTGCAAATTAACGCTTATTATCAATTATACACCAGCAAACTGGTGCCATGATCATGGACGCCCAACTTTTAGTTTCTTGTACATAGACATCTAGTCAACATAATTCGGTCCTTGTGAAAGTTGATCAAATCCTTACACTTGCACATGCTT
>JAAGKR010011330.1:15000-19737 GCA_011419295.1 Clarias macrocephalus
GTGTGTGTGTGTGTGTGTTTTCAGCTTGGTGTGAATTTAACCCATAAACAGTAGTGTGACAACACTGTTAAAACAAAACAAATGATATTTGACATTTTTTGATGTTATCTATCAGCTGCTCTTGGCTGAAATCACAAATCACTGAAGAATGTTCAGTGTTTCATTTTTATTCTGTTTCATTTCTCTGTCTCACTGATTAATGTACAGTACATTCTAGAACCCTTGACAAAATGATACTCATATAAAATGTGCGTGTAATGAACTAAAAATTTAAAGTTTATTTACTTTACTATTAGCTTAATCATTGGAGTAAATAATCATATAACAAATAGAGTTGTGAATCAGAGTACACCTCTCAATTCAGTTTAATTTGGGGGTTTTGTCTTAGATTGAATTTAATGAGATTTTTTGTATTTATCTCATTTGTCTAAAGTACATATAAAATGCTGACTGCCTGCACTGTGCAGTGACAAGAAAGTTCTAGATCTCATGAACATGTTCCTCTTGGTCTCTCTCCCTCCCTCACAGCGCCCTCTGCTGGCACGGGTTTAAAAACACAAGGATCATCACTTTGTGTGAGGTCTCGTTTATTATAAATGTATATTTCTTTACTTTTGTTCTGCTCCATGTTAGCCAGAAAGCTAAAAAGGTAGTTCACCAATCAGCTACTGTAGCAGATGAACATGGACTAGTTAAACAAGATTCAGCTACAATAATAAATACTCACTATTACCGTATACTGTATACTGTACATTCTGGAGGAAACACACACACTGTCCACCTACACATGTTTACTACACAATGAGCTGATATAGTTATAAGAGCTTTCTGACATGAGCTGCAGTACGAAAATGTTTCATCCACTGAAGGGTTAATACTGTTAATATTGTGCCATTTGTAACCCCAATATTTTAGCCTTAGATTCCGGCTCTTGGCTCCATCTATCTGATCTATCTGTTTATATATTTAACTTCATAATCATCTGATGAACATCTAAACACAGATTTGCTTCTATGAAATCTTTGTGCCTGTTGTCCTGTGAGTTTCATTCATTATAAAAATTTGCCTTTAACGTTTGTCTGTAGGTGTGTGTTTGTCTAACACATCTGTTAATTTGAAATAATGTACAGTATTCAGAAACCTTTATAATAGGAGTTACTTAAGTTTCTAATTTTCAATTCTGTCAATAATTTTCATTGCATATTTGATTATCCTTCGACTGAGTGTGTAACCCTGTTGATTTCCTTCCTGTGTTAGTTCCATCAACATGTTCCACCTCAAAGGTTCTGTAGGAAACATCATCTGTTCTTCAACACCAGGAAACGGTCATCCTCAGGAATGTCCACACGACCTTTATATCGGCATGAGCACTGCTTTACAACTAATAATACAAATGATAACATATTTTCTCATATTTCTGGTGGTGCTATTCTAGTAGAAATGTGTGTTTGCAATCATTTCGCCCATAAAAACACCAGTTCAAAGAATTCATTCAAAGCCCAATACTGCCACAAACAAACGTTAAACAATCAAGCTCATGGTATTCATGTTCATGATGAGTGTGTATAAACCTGACCACATAAGCATATGACACCTGGAATAAAAGGCCTCATGAGTGACTTATGGATGGAGGAAAGTGTGAGAGCACATTGTAAAGTGATAGATAAGGAATATATTGTCACTAAACGATGCAGAAAAACTAGTTCATGCTTTTATTACCTCTAGATTGGACTATTGTAATGCTGTAATTTGGCTGTTCAACTGGGTGGATGAACAAGCTTCAGTTAGTCCAGAATGCAGAAGCGAGAGTCCAGCGAGAGGCGCTATTAGTGTCTTACGATCCGCCACGCCTACTTCGATCAAAGAATGCAGGCTGCTTGTCAGTACCGCGCATTATTAAAACTACAGCAGGGGGCGGAGATTTTTCTCACAAAGCCCCAAAGTTATGGAATAGTCTTCCTATTAATGTTCGGAACTCAGACACAGTCTCAGTGTTTAGGTCTAGGCTAAAAACCTGTTTATTTAGCCAAGCTCTGTCCTGGTGTCCCGCTTGCTAGTATCCAAGTATTCAAGACTTTTATTATAAAAATAATATAAAAGAAATAAAAATTGTATTAAAAATCTTTGCTCATCTTGTGGAACACTCGTAAACCGCGTTACTTGCAATCCGAGGTTCCACTGTACATATAAGTATAAATATGTTTTTCAAAGTCGCAACACAACAATACAGAATAACAAATATGTGTTATACTAGCGAATATTATTATATTCATAAACTTACATTCATTAAGTGATGACACGGCTGATGTCAGTGACCTCTGGAAGACGCTTGGACTTCTATATCTTAAGTGTGCTTGGGACTTTGCTTCTGACATGGAAACCAATAATTAAACCAGTGATGGTTTGAAGCAATTAGTATTGCACAATTAGCCTCATCACATGACTCGGAGATTAACATAGATGAATATACCACCAGTGTTATGGGGTATATCAAACTTTGTGTAGATAACGTGACCAGCCACAAAACATTTGTGTATTCCTGAATGAAAAGTCATGGATGAACTACAAGCTACGATGTCTGATTAGGGCACGGAATGCCGTTTAGTGACCTAAAAATACAGCAACACACAAAAAATACCAAAAAAAGCTCAGAAAATTAAACATTTTTATTTTATTTTATATTATTTTGTATACCCACCAGTGGCATATTCACCCAGAAGCTAAGGGACATCAGGCTTACCAAGTTTTTTCAGACTGTATATATTAATTTTGTTTTTGACACTACAGTCATTCGACTAATACCAAATAATGATGAAATACATCACACAGAGACAAAGTATAGAGAGCATACACAGAGTGTAGCAAAAACAACCGGGCATGCAATAATAATAATAATAATAATAATAATAATAATAATAATAATAATAATAATAATAATCACTGACTACAGGTGAACAAATATGTTGAATGTGCCACACTTCTCATGAACAGAGATGCAGTGGAGCAGGTGAAATGCTTCAGGTTTTTTAGGGATGTAAATTACAGCTGGACCACTGACACTTCCACAAACATAGGAAAAGCTCAGCAACACCACTGCTACCTGAACACACTCAAGAGATTCAAAACTGTTCCTCTATCACAGTGACAATGAGAGTGTAATAACATATTGTATGACACCATGATATGACAGATGCAACCAGGCCAACAGATAAACACTACAGCAAGTTCATAACATCCACATATGATGATGTTAAATGATGTTTATGAACACTACTTATAAACACTACTTATAAACACTACTTATAAACACTACTTATAAACACTACTTATAAACACTACTTATGAACACTACTTATAAACACTACTTATAAACACTACTTATAAACACTACTTATGAACACTACTTATGAACACTACTTATGAACACTACTTATAAACACTACTTATAAACACTACTTATGAACACTACTTATGAACACTACTTATAAACACAACTCAGGACTAATCATCTCTGCATTTTTGCACACCGCACAGTATTGGACACTTATGGACATTGCACATTTGCACACTTCCTGGACATTTCCATTTAATTCCATTTTTATTTCCATTTAGATGTATTGCTATCTTGGTCTATATTTGTTCTATTTTCTACAGCTATGTTCTATAGTTAACTTATTCTTATTTTATTCCACTATTTATTTCTTGTTAATTGTTTTTAAAAATGTTAAGGTCACAGGCTGTACTGTGTATGACGGTGTGTGTGATTGAATTTGAATTTAAGACTCATCTCACCTGAGTCACCACCTACCATGTAGGAGGAGATACATGAACATCACAGCTCACAGAAGAATAACAGCCTTTTTCCACTATTTTTTTTTTACTTTTTAATTAAACGCAGTGTACAATAGCTGAGTGAAAGTCTGTATTTTATCGCATTATACCTCAGTCTATCTATTCACTCACTGCATTGCATATTCTTTCTCACTTTGTTTCTTTCTTTCATCATTCCAAACTGGTTTCTCATGCAAAGGTAAAAATATTACATTACATTTTAAATAAAACTAAAGAGTAGTCTGGGAACCTCGTGTTTATGTGTAATCAAACCCCACACAGCAAGACCGAATAATGAGAAGACGACCAAAATAAACGGGATCAACCAGTAATAATTGTTCTTTATGCTGGGACCTGCAGAGACAGAAATTAATTGTTGTAAATATAGACGGGCCTAAAGATGTAAACACACTTCAGAATGAATAGGAAACACAAAACATAACGACAGACACGTGATAGCATCTGATAACTGTTGTGTTTATACACTTTTTGGGCTCCTCAGTTAGTGCAGCTTTTAAAACTAAATAATTATAAATGTGTCTTAATTACAAAAGTTTAGAGATCTAGTCATATGGTAATAAATGTAAAATTTCATTGTAGTTTTTGGCATTTCTTGATATTCATGATTATTTGTTGTGTCACTTTCTCGATGTGTGCTTTTATTTATTACATATTATTTATGTGTGCAGTTTCAGGGTGTAAATACTTTTTCATGTGTCAAATATTCCATAACTATTTTTATATTACATGAAGTGTACAACTAAACACACACGTAAAAAAAAAAAAAAAAAAAAAGTTTTAAATTCACTCACCTGAGGAATCTGACTTATCTGATTTCTCTTCAGTTTGGTCTTTAGAAAGAAATGAAAATATAGATTTTTTAAACTTTTGTTTTACATAATTTAT
>JAAGKR010011331.1:0-19734 GCA_011419295.1 Clarias macrocephalus
CTACACACACCGCTCTGTAAAGTAAACTACACACACTGCACTGTAAAGTACACTACACACACCGCTCTGTAAAGTAAACTACACACACTGCACTGTAAAGTACACTACACACACCGCTCTGTAAATTACACTACACACACTGCACTGTAAAGTACACTACACACACCACTCTGTAAATTACACTACACACTGCACTGTAAAGTACACTACACACACCGCTCTGTAAATTACACTACACACACCGCTCTGTAAATTACACTACACACTGCACTGTAAAGTACACTACACACACCGCTCTGTAAATGACACTACACACACCGCTCTGTAAATTACACTACACACACCGCTCTGTAAATTACACTACACACTGCACTGTAAAGTACACTACACACACCGCTCTGTAAATTACACTACACACACCGCTCTGTAAATTACACTACACACTGCACTGTAAAGAACACTACACACACCGCTCTGTAAAGTACACTACACACACCGCTCTGTAAATTACACTACACACACCGCTCTGTAAATTACACTACACACACCGCTCTGTAAATTACTCTACACACTGCACTGTAAAGTACACTACACACACCGCTCTGTAAAGAACACTACACACACCGCTCTGTAAAGAACACTACACACACCGCTCTGTAAATTACACTACACACATCGCTCTGTAAATTACACTACACACACCACTCTGTAAATTACACTACACACTGCACTGTAAAGTACACTACACACACTGCTCTGTAAAGTACACTACACACACCGCTCTGTAAAGAACACTACACACACCGCTCTGTAAAGTACACTACACACACCGCTCTGTAAATTACACTACACACTGCACTATAAAGTACACTACACACACCGCTCTGTAAAGTACACTACACACACCGCTCTGTAAAGAACACTACACACACCGCTCTGTAAAGTACACTACACACACCGCTCTGTAAATTACACTACACACTGCACTATAAAGTACACTACACACACCGCTCTGTAAAGTACACTACACACACCGCTCTGTAAAGAACACTACACACACCGCTCTGTAAATTACACTACACACTGCACTGTAAAGTACATTACACACACTGCTCTGTAAAGTAAACTACACACACGGCTCTGTAAAGTAAACTACACACTGCACAGTAAAGTACACTACACACACTGCTCTGTAAAGTAAACTACACACACGGCTCTGTAAAGTAAACTACACACTGCACAGTAAAGTACACTACACACACTGCACTGTAAAGTACACTACACACACTGCACTGTAAAGTACACTACACACACTGCACTGTAAAGTACACTACACACATCGCTCTGTAAAGTAAACTACACACTGCACTGTAAAGTACACTACACACACCGCACTGTAAAGTACACTACACACATCACTCTGTAAAGTACACTACACACACCGCTCTGTAAAGAACACTACACACACCGCTCTGTAAATTACACTACACACCGCTCTGTAAATTACACTACACACTGCACTGTAAAGTACATTACACACACTGCTCTGTAAAGTAAACTACACACACTGCACTGTAAAGTACACTACACACACTGCACTGTAAAGTAGACTACACACACTGCACTGTAAAGTAGACTACACACATCGCTCTGTAAAGTACACTACATACTGCACTGTAAAGTACATTACACACACTGCTCTGTAAAGTAAACTACACACACTGCACTGTAAAGTACACTACACACACTGCACTGTAAAGTAGACTACACACACTGCACTGTAAAGTAGACTACACACATCGCTCTGTAAAGTACACTACATACTGCACTGTAAAGTACACTACACACACCCCACTGTAAAGTACACTACACACTGCACTGTAAAGTACACTACACACACCGCACCGCACTGTAAAGTACACTACACACACCGCACCGCACTGTAAAGTACACTACACACACCGCTCTGTAAAGTACACTACACACACCGCTCTGTAAATTACACTACACACACCGCTCTGTAAATTACACTACACACTGCACTGTAACATACACTACACACACCGCTCTGTAAAGTACACTACACACACTGCTCTATAAAGTACACTACACACTGCACTGTAAAGTACACTACACACACCGCACTGTAAAGTACACTACACACACCGCTCTGTAAAGTACACTACACACACTGCACTGTAAAGTACACTACACACACCGCTCTGTAAAGTACACTACACACTGCACTGTAAAGTACACTACACACACCACTCTGTAAATTACACTACACACTGCACTGTAACGTACACTACACACATCGCTCTGTAAAGTAGACTACACACACCGCTCTGTAAAGTAGACTACACACACCGCTCTGTAAAGTACACTACACACACCGCTCTGTAAAGTACACTACACACTGCACTGTAAAGTACACTACACACTGCTCTGTAAAGTAAACTACACACACTGCACTGTAAAGTACACTACACACTGCACTGTAACGTACACTACACACTGCACTGTAACGTACACTACACACTGCACTGTAACGTACGCTACACACTGCACTGTAACGTACACTACACACTGCTCTGTAAAGTACACTACACACTGCACTGTAAAGTACACTACACACACCACTCTGTAAAGTACACTACACACACCGCTCTGTAAAGTACACTACACACACTGCACTGTAAAGTACACTACACACTGCACTGTAACGTACACTACACACTGCACTGTAACGTACACTACACACTGCACTGTAACATACACGACACACTGCACTGTAACGTACACTACACACT
Source organism: Clarias macrocephalus (assembly GCA_011419295.1). Taxonomy (NCBI): domain Eukaryota; kingdom Metazoa; phylum Chordata; class Actinopteri; order Siluriformes; family Clariidae; genus Clarias; species Clarias macrocephalus. Next base: position 2,814 of record JAAGKR010011331.1, read on the forward strand.
GCACTGTAACGTACACTACACACTGTACTGTAAAGTACACTACACACTGCACTTTAACGTACACTACACACTGTATTGTATGGCTCACTACACCAACAACGAACACCTATTTATATAACGCCTTACAGCAACCTAAGTTAAACCAAAATGTTCACAGCATTGTACACTGTACTGTAAAATATACTACACACTTATAATACCGACTGTACTGTCTGATATTGAAAGATTCACAACCCGCTAAACTTCACATTTGAGAGTATAAACTGCAGTAACTAACTAAATCCAAGAAGAGCTTTTTGTCGTTAGAACCTGAAGAACTCAGTCTGTAATTACAGCCACAGCTCTTCTGGGATGGCGCTCTGTCTTTTGATTTAAAAGAGGAAATTATTTAAAGTCTGGCGTTTTTATGATCAGATGATGAAACAGTATCCGTTCAATAAAATATTCCAGTTACACCAAGTTCTCACTGCACTGCTGCTGCTGAGGCGCGGACCTGGCCTGGACATTTGCCTGGGAAATGAAGTGGGGAATAACTGTCTCTCTCTCTCTCTGTTTCTGGTACACCCACACACACTCACATTCACAGTGCAGAACAGAAAACCACACACACACACACACACACACACACACACACACACACCGCTTGTGTGTTTTGGAAGCAGTAAGTGTGAACTCAAGATTTAAGATTTTAAAGCATGTGAATGTAATCATGAATTTTAATAAGCTTAGGATTTTGGTGAATAGGTTTAAAATTTAAGCTCCACCCTTAAATATTTGCATATCAGTCTTTATTGTTACAACAAATTATCTCGTAATGAAATGGCGTGTCAGTTTGCTTCCCTTTTCCATGACACTTTCTTACATTACCCACAATGCAGTTCTGTCCTGAGTTGCAGTGGACCTGACCCAAGGACACGCTGATTCTGAGATGCACTGACCCAGTCGTCTAGACATCACAATCTGGCCCTGGTCTGAAACACTCAGGACCTTAATCTTGCCCCTGCTTCCAGACGTGACCCTCTACCTGCTGCCCCTCTCTCACACCACCTACAGGGGGCGCTGTAACCAGGTCACGGGGCTAGTGTGTAGCAGTGGGGTTAATGCTAGAGCTGATCGTTTTATACTGCTGTAGGCTCTCTCTCTCTCTCACATACACATTCACACATAAACACACATTTACATGCACCCACACACACACATTCGCATTCACACAGACCCACACACAAATAGATTCTGCTCAGCGAGTGTATATTTAGCAACACCAGTGGTTGATCTGATTCGGTTTTTAGAGCACACACACACACACACACACACACACACACAAAGGAGAACTGTGTTTTTTGTGGTTTTGTGTCAGTGTGTGTGTGTGTGTGTGTGTGTGTGTGTGTGTGTGTTTGTGTTAGTGTGTTTGTTTGTGTATTCAGCAAGAACATCGCTGTGCCAACAACTATTTCAAACAACATGCAGCTCTCATTTATCTCTCTCTCTCTCTCACACACACACACACACACACACACACACACACACACACACACACACACACACACACACACACACACACAGCTGTGAGCTGAAAATCAGGACACAATAAACACACACGCCTCTCTCACACAGTCAGTCTCTCTGTCTCACACTCCCAGTCTCACACACCCTCTCACACACACTACATGTCTGTCTCTCAAGCACAACCTGTCTCTCCTACTTAAGTCTTTCTCTCACACACTGCAGGTCTCACTCTCACACTACCCCTCTCTGTCTCACACACAGTATCTGTCACTCTCTCTCACTCACACACACACACACACACACACACACACACACACACACACACACACACACTGTCTCTCTCTCTCTCTCTCTTACACATAACCTGTTGGTCTGTCACATACCATACCCATCTTGCTTACATACTGTCTCACTCGCTGTCTCTCTCTCTCAAACACAGACACACACACACACAGTCACTCATTCTGTGTCTTACCTTGGCACTGGAAGCCCTGCTTTCCAAAACCCCTGCAAGAGAAAAGAGAGATTTCAGCACATACTGCTCTCTCTCTCACACACACACACACACACACGCACACGCACACGCACACGCATACACACACACACACATACACAGACACGCACACACACGCATGCACTTTCTCTTAAAATGCCTTAGAACAGAGGGATCACGTTCATCACTGCCAAGCTTAAAGCGTGAGTGTGAGACATCTGAGGTTCTCTGGAGAACACCCGGGAAACCCTGCATCCTAATGTTCTACCTGGAGAACATCGATCTCATCAGAATCTGGTCATGAACCTAGAGACACTAGCCAAAGAACCCAGAGAGACCTTTACACAGAACCTTAAAACCTTGCCTGCATCTAACTGTGTGATCAGAACACACAGAACCCGAGACCCAAAACAAGTCCACGCTTCCACACACACACACACACACACACACACACACACCACTGATTTTAGCCTTTTATTATTATTTTTTTTCCAGTTAGATGTTGCGCATGAGAACGCACTGGCTTAAGGTTCCGTACAGGATTGAATGGAGAACACAGAACACAGAACACGGGTTCTGCTTAGAGCCGAACATCACCAGTAAACTCAGAGGTTCTGACAAGTTTAAAAGCTTCAGACATTAACCGTGCAATAAAGAACCTTTCAGAACCCTGGAGTTCCCCAAGTGTGTGTGTGTTTGTGTGTAATGAAGATGAAGAATTACACCCACCCCCTCCCCACTGAACACACACACACACACACACACCAGCGAGAGCCAGATGTTTGTCGCGTTTTTGCGCAAGATAAAAGCATGCGGCTACAGGTCTCTGCGTGCGTGCGTGCGTGCCTGTGTGTGTGTGTGTGTCTGTGTGTGTTACGTAACGAGTCGATCCGATGCTTAAAGAAAATCGTGAACCCTGATGCAGACCGCAGTGCAGAAGCAGCGCGAGAGCGCGAGATCACTTCTCCATCCTGTTCCGTCTGCAGAGGCGACACCGCGCGCGCGCTGACCAGACCCCCCCGGGGGGGGGGGGGGTTAATTAAATAGTAATAATAATTATATACAATTTTATGCAATTTGTACAACAGGTGTGTGTGTGTGTGTGTGTGTGTGGAACACGGAAAGCGGCTCATGCGCGCTCACGCATAGCGGGACTAAAAACCACTAACCAACCCGCCCAGACGGGTGCGCGCGCGCACACACACACAAATACATATATGCACACACACACACACGCGCGCACACACACACACACACACACACGCACAGCATCAAAATAAAACGAATATATGCGCAAACCAACAGAATGCGCGTTCATGTGCGCGCAGGAAAACACACGCACTGGCACACATACACATGCGCGCGCGCGCACAAGCACGAACACATACTCATATACTGTACATACACACACACACACACGCGCGCACGCACGCACGAACACATACACACACATTCACACACACGCATATAAATAATCAGTAAAATAAAACAAATGGAATGCGCGTTTAAACAGGCAGGAAACCCGTCACACACACACACACACACACACACACACACACACACTCTGTCTCTCTCTCTCACACACACACACCAGATGAAGTCGGTGCAGTGGCTGCAGAAGGTGGGCTGCTTGAAGAAGCGCGCGATGAACTTGTGATCCTTCACCTCGTGCACGTTCTTCTGCCGCAGCGCGCCCTGCCGCGCGAACCCGCGCGCGCCCCCGGCATCACCGTCGGCTCCGGGATCAGACATGCCCGGGACTATAGGACTGTTATTATTATTATTATTATTATTATTTACTTATATATAAATACAGAGACAGACAGACCGCTCCAGACCGCGGGGGGAGGAGGAGGATGATGATGATGATGATTATGATGATGATGATGAGAATGATGAGGATGATGATGATGATGAGACTCTCGAAGCCCCGATAATAAAAAATCTCCTCCGGTCGAAGGCAGCGCGCGCAGCCCCCTGTCCGCTGCTCCGGCTCGCGCTCCGCTTCCCGGTTGGGTGGAAGCTCCGCCCCTTCCCTCCTTCTTCTTTACGGTGCAAGAAAGCAACAACCCACAAGCCACGCCCCCTTTTTGGTATACGTAGAATGATGCATTTTTTTTTAAATTATTATTATTATTATTATTTTTACATGTTGTTTTAAACCAACGCGCCCGAGTTCTGACCCGCCCGGGTCCCGGTGTCACACAGCGCGCGCTCCCGCACTGCTCTCCGCACTACACAAACCCTGCGCACACTTCCGCACCACAGTGTGCACCAAAACAGTAAACAGCACACTTCCGCACTAGAGAGTGTGCATAGAGAGAGTGCACTGGTGTGCTAGTGCACTACAGAGAGCAGAACAGTACTGAAGGCATGTTAGTGCTGATCTGATTCTACAGACTTCTTACATCCCGCTGCACATTTCTCTTATTTGCACTGATCAAACGTCTTGTGCTGTATATTGTGTAAAAGCACCAACATGCTTCTTCCAAACTTCTTACACCCTACTGCACATTACTGCGTTGACAGTATTGCATTACTTATTACAGTACATGTGATGCACACACTGCTGTTACATGCACAGAAATTATTATTGTGCCTATTGTTCTTCTAAGGATTTCGCTTTTTTTTCTTTCCAGAATCCGTTGCTTTTTGTGGGTCTTTGCATGCTCAAAAAGTCATGAAAATCCAGCGCACAGGTTGAAAAAGCCCTTTATATAGCATTGTTGTGTGTAGGTCTGGGTTGGATTAAGTGTCTGATGGGCTGGGGGAAACAGCCACCCTGGCAGAAGCAACAAAGCTTTGGGCTAAAATATCTCAGTGCCTTGAAGAATTCCTGATGGCAAATCCCCTGACAAACCCAGTACTACACATTTAGATCTCACTGGACTGAACAACTTTCGCATTGTATGTCATGAGCTCTACTCAACAGGAAGTCATTTATTTTGTGTTGTTTGCAAAACACACCCAATGGAATATTGATATACTCCTCCTAAGGATATATGATAATATATGATATATGATAATATGATCACCACCAAACTGAAGAATAACATCATATTGAGTCACACAACATTGAATGACATTATAATGTGAAGATTTAAAAAAATTTTTTTTCAAAAAGCACACGGGTTGTGTGGTATAGCCGGGAGGCGATAGACGATGATGTGGCTGTGTGTGGAGTTTGCATGTTCTCCCCGTGCTTGGTGGGTTTCCTTTGGGAGCTCCAGTTTTCTCCCACATCCAAAGACATGCAGATTAGCCTAATTTGTATTCTCAGATGGTGTGAATGAGCGTGTGAGTGTGGTGTGATGGCATGGCACCCTGTCCTGGGTGTACCCCACCTCATGCCCTGAGTCTCCTGGAATAGGCTCCGCCCCCAAACAACCCTGTGTACAGGATAAAGAGGTATAGACGGTGAGTGAGTGAGTGAGTGAGTGAGCGAGTGATGCACACTACGGTTATTTGCACACTTATTTCATGTAAATCTGTTAGATACTCAGAAATTATTATTCATTAGTTAAATTATTTATTTCAATAATTTTTTCTCCTGGTCTTAATTTAATCTATACAGTTATTGCATGTTGTGTATTTACTGTGTATGGTGTCTTGTCTACAACAGTGTTTTATGTTGGTCTGTACTTCAAGAGCCACAAACATCCAGCATCAAATTGCTTCTGTGTGTCTCAACACACTTGACTAAAAAACACTGATTCTGAATCTGATAGTGATGAGATGATCAGGACAGAATTCTGTGCAACACAGCTCATTAGTACCAGTTTAATGTCCACCAGGTGGCGTAGTCAACGCTGTGCCCCCCCCCTTGAGATTCTTGAGAATCTTTGCTTTTTGGTGTCTCAAATTAATAAACAAGTGTAAAACAACACTTTTTGTACTAAAAAGTCTGTGTGTTCTTGTCTTACTGTAACACTAACTTACATTTTTTTGCATTATTAACTTCACATTTTAGTATATAATAATAATAATAATAATAATAATGAGTGTTAACTCTGTTATAATCATCATCATTATCATCATCATAATACAGAAAAACATCTAATGACCCAATTAACCTTGAGTTTTGGACACAGCATGACAGTAATCTGCTAATTAACACACACACACACACACACACACACCAGCTTTAATGATGTGAGCATTTCACTGCTGCAGGAAAACTGTATTAAAGTGACGCTATGGTCTGTAATTTACACTCTGAAGAATGTTTTCTTTTAGCTCGATAGCTAACTTCGTATGAAGTTAATGTAATGCTAATGAAGTTAGCAAGAGAATGAAAGGCCAAATGCGAGTGCCTACAGTATGTACTCGGCTAAATCCGCACTCGACAGCGTGTCTAAACAGCGGTGTGGATAAAGGAGCTGCTGATCACTTGGTTAGGTAACATCACTGTGAGAAATGCATTTCACACGTACAGAACACAGCAGACGTGTTAAAAAATAAAAGAGTCATTTGTGAAACGATTCCTCGCTGCGTTTATTTTCACAAGTTAATTATTAATAATCTTTCCACTTCTGTAATATAAAATCATATTAAAACAAGACAGCACGAATCTAACCATCATGAGGAAGGTTTCATTGAGTGAAGAACTGAAGAATTACTCATAAGATGTGTGCATGTGTGTGTGTGTTCTCCATTTTATGAGGAAGCTAACCATAAAAAGGAAAGCCCCCGATGCAGCAGATCCTTAAATAGATAGAGCTTGTGTTTATTGAGAGCAGAATTTAATCAGAGGTTGAGTCTGGGTTTGAGGCTAATCTGTACATCAGGTGAGGAATAACGAGCTCTAGCAGTAAATACGTGCGTATAGCACACCAAATTTACAAGTAAGAGTTCTCCACTGTCAGAACCTTAAATTACAGACAACATGAAACTGGAGAATTATTTTCAAATCTGATGAAGGTGTGATCCATGACGTATCAGAATCAGCATCACGAGTCCTCCCTTCTAAGTGCAGCTCGGAGATTGTGCCAGAATTCCTCTCGCTTTTCTTCGTCCTCAGGCCACTCGAGGTACGTCCTGGAGTTCATTATTTTGCGCAGTTTGCAGAAGCGCTTGGGAATCGTCTCCTTGACGATGGGCTCCAGCAGGATCAGGACGGCCGAATCGTTGCGCTCGTCGATGATCCGAAAATGCGAAAAGTTCAGCTCGTATCGGCACCACTCGCTCGTCACGAAGTTCTCCGACAGGACAAAGAGGGTCCGATAGCTGCTTTCGATGGATTCGATGATGTTGTCGGCGATCCAGCGTCCTGGGAGGAAGTCCCGCTGGTGCAGACACAGAGCGACCGGAGATTCAGAGCTTTCCAACTCTGGCACGAGGATTTCCTCCACCCACTCCGCATCGTGCTGGCTGTACGATACGAAAGCGTCGTACCGAAAAGTCGCGCCGCCGTTTTGCACGGATGGTTTACTTTTTGCTTTTAACCACGCGATCATCATCTGCAGATACCACAAGATGTGGAATTTGTAGCAGGTGACCCCGATGGCGATCACGCCGATGACGGTGACCGAGCAGATGACTGATACTAACAGGATCATGTAGCACTCAAAGACTGACGGTTGGGCGGTATCGATAGTAAGACCCCTTAACGTGAACGGAGAGTCACACATGTAGCTGCGATGTCCGTCCCCCAGAGTAATCAAGTGGTCAATAGAACCTTTAAAGAATTCTACGAAATCGCAGCTGCAAAAAAAATTATTATGTCCGGCTTCCAAGACCTGGAGAGACTGGAACGCCATCAGGTCGCTTTTGTTGAACATGTTCAATGTGTTGCTTTGAATGAACAGCGTGCGTAGGCTGGGGAAGTGGCCACCTTCCGGCAGGGAAATAATCCTGTTCCCTGTAAGCCAGAGCTCCGCAAGGTTGGGAAGATTCAGGTGGAACTCTGTCAGGAAGTTCTGGCTCAAGTCCAGTACGGTCAGGCTGAGAGGTAGACACGGGGTTACGCGGTGAAGTTTTGTAGTGGAGAGGTTCATAAACCTGAGACTTGCCGGCCAGCTGCAACTCTGTGGCATCTTTACAAAGTTGTTGTGGCTCATGTCTAGCGAGGTCAGCCTGTCGAGACTCGTGACCAGGTGCGACATGAGCTGGAGAGATTTCAGCGAGTTGTGACTTACATTGAGCGTGTTAATATTGCGCATCTTGCTGTCCCCGTTGCATAGGGATTCTTGCATGGTGATGTCTGATAGGAGGTTTTGGCTCAAGTCCAAGTACTCCACCTTTTTAAGAAAACAGCTGGTCATGCAGGGAATAACGAAAACGGTGCAGTTGATGACGGATATCTTGGTGAGATGCTTCAACAGGAACGCTAACTGTATCATGCTGCTAAATTTGAAGAAGCCCTGGATTTTTATGTTGCGCATATGTATCGTGTGCAGGTTTTCTAGGTGTGTCCTCCTCGCTTTTTCCCACCAGCCCTGACCTATTAAACAAATATCCTCAAGGCCGATGTAGGACATTGGAGAGCCGTCCAAAACCTCCAGAAGGCGGCTGACTGCCTCGTCAGTTGTGATTATGTTTTGAAAGGTAAGACTTCTGGTGCAACCTTCTCTCACCTCTTTAAAGGGTTCTATCAGTTCTTGTGTCTCCAGCGAGACATCTCTAATGGTCAGCGATGTCTCAGGGTGAGAAACATCTCGAAGGATCTTTGATACGAGTGCTGGATCATCCTGAAACAACCGCGAAAGGCTGACCGACACCGCTCTGATGGGTTGAACCGTCTGGAAACTTCCGTTCTCATATGATCTGAGGACACCACCGACAAACGTCAGCTCATCCAGCTGTCTAATATTACGCAGCAAATTCTGTTTCACATCCTTGATCCAAAGGTTTCCGAACTGTAACGTTCTCAGCACAGGGTTTTCGACAAATTGAAACAAGGCAATGGATCCCAAAGTGGTGTACTGGTTTCCCAAGATGTTCAAATGTTTCAGGGACCGAAGTTTAGAAAACCACTGGGAGGAAATGTTTTTCAGGTTATTGAATGAGAGATCAAGCTCTTCCAGTTTACTTTGGAAATGAAATGCTTCTTTGTGGATCGTGCTGAGTTTGTTCTTCTGCAGCTTTAAAGTTCTCAGCTCCGTGTAGCAGGTCAGATCCCTCTGAGTGATGGACTCAATCTCGTTGAAGGCCACATCTAGGTAAAGAACATCATCTGGAACTATGGGTACACGGTGGAGGTTCTTAGCACGACAGTTGCAGAAATGATCTTTGTCGCAGTCATTACAGGTTGGTCTCTCGGAGGTCTGAGTCAGAGTCAGAGTCAGGCTAAAGCAGATACATATGCCCAGTGGAACCTCCATCCTGCAAAAAAAAAAAAAAAAGATGAAATGTTTGTATTGTTTTAAATCACTGGTTACGTTAGCATGGTTTAGTGAATGCTAGTTAACTCCTCATTAACCATGTTGTCCTGCAATCTACCAACAAGTTCAGAAAGTCTGAACTTGAACCTGAAATCGAGGCTCGAGTGCTGGATCAAGTGCTATTCTATAAATGACAACTAACTAATGTGGAAGCCATTTTGTTTATTTAGTGACTAACCAAATTACAACTAGCACTTTTCATGCAGAAATGTATCAGCTATGTACTAAACTTCTGCTTTATTACATTTATTTTTTTATTGCTTTTTTGTTTTTAATAAAATGCAGTTTAGTCCTCATTTTCTTTTCCATTTTCAGGTTTAAATGCAGTGACCTAGATGTTATTGAAAAAACCTGGACTCGGATGGTCCTCAAAAAAAAAAAAAAAGAAAAATCCTACAAGATGTGAATTGCACACAGTTTTGTTTTTAGTTTTTTAAATAGAATGCAGTTTACTTACTAATTTTTACCCATTTCATCATGTTTATATTTGAGTGGGAAGCACAGAACACTGCAACATACCTCATACTGTACGAACAAATCGACAATTAAATCAATCAGTAAAGTCTTCCATGCCACGCAGGAAACAAGAATATAAAAAATTATATTGTTTTATGAATGGAAAAGTATCTTTACAAATTTACATATATTAATTTAGTGGTATTTATAAAGTATATGAATAAATTAAATGTATGTTTTGTTGGTAATGAAGAAGAAGAAGAAGAAGAAGAAGAAGAAGAAGAAGCCTTTATTCTTGCCCAGACTAAAACCTCTAATCAGACCAGATCCAGCACACAGGTCACGGTTGATTTCTTTCAAATAATTCTAGAGATTCCTGAAGCTCCCTGAAATCATTTGCCTTATTAAATTCAATGAAGTTACGAGAGAAAAAAAAACAAACAGAAATTCCTTTTTAAATTAAATTCTTTGAATTATCTGTGATTTATGGGCCACAAAAGTACCTTATATACTGTATACCTTATATTAACCAAAAGTTTTTATAATTTATAGGTGACACCAAATCTGATACTCAGGACAAAAATGGTGGATCAGATATTGGAGAGAACAAAAAAGAATTAAAATTTTTTAAATACAGATGATATCCTGTAACATAAGTAATTTAAAGTGTTTCACGCATAAGTGTAGGTTCAATGTGGTTTATTAATGCTAACAACAACAGTGACAAATCAAAATTTATTCAATTTTTTAATTTATGAGACTGTACTGTCTAGTTGTAATTGTTAGAAGCAATTTTATTTTATGTACACTCTATTTGTTTATTAATATTTGCAACAAATAAAATTTTTGTGTGAACGGAATGAAACCAGTGCTTTGAATACAAGTGTGCATACAGTGTTTTTTGTATGTTTTTTCATGTATTTATTAAATGAAAAAGAAGAACTTAATCATTTTTAAAGAAATTAATATGGGTTAATGAGTTGATCATCTGTTATACAACGTTTCACTATCAGCATTGAACATAATAAATATTGCAACATCTTTTAGAATATTAGTTTTTATTACTTTATATTTATCATTAATAATTAGAGCCAGAGCACTGACACCACCATCATGTGAACTGATTAACACTGATTATCAAACAAGTCTGATCCACGGAGGCCCCGCCCCACACCCCACAGCACCCACAGGATCCACTGCAAATGTCCTGGTGCCACATACCACAGATCTAAATCTAATCCTAAACTGAAACCTAACCTAGCGTGTGGATCTTAAAACATCAAAATTCTAAAAATGAAAAAAAAAAAAAAATAAAAATAAAATAAAAATAAAAATTACAACAAGTTTAGATTTAAGTAAATTTATAAATCAAAGTTTCCAGGTTATGAGAAGAACAAACTTTACAGTATATAAAACAATAGAAATAATGTTCATAAAGAAAGAAGAAAGGAAGAAATTCTTAACAAGTGAAACTTTTTAAAAATATGCTGTAAAAATAAAACAAATACTTCTTATTTTAAGATGATTTAAATCTTAATTATAAATCCTACAGCTTGTTGTTTTGATTCTTTAAACATATTTAAAACTTTAACTTTTCATTTTTAATTCAATTAATTAGTCATTAGTACGTAATTTTTTTGTTTTGTATCATCTGGAGATTCTTGATATCTTTGGCTTGTATTCAAGATATTTTTACCTGCTGCGATGTCATTGTTTGGGGTGATAATTCAGAAATATTGCCATATATTGTAAAATAATAAGGCGTCTACCAGCCTCTATACTGTCATCAAGTGATGCAATACATTTAAACATGATTCGAATGTGCATTAGTTAATGCAGAATATTTCCCTCAGTGGAGTGTTATTATGATTTTTAATTAGTCATGAATACTGTCAAATGTTTTTTTCATTTACAAATCCTTAGCTAGTTTAACTTTAAAAAAAAAAAATCCTGTAAATGGTTTTCTATCTAAAAAAACGAAACAGAATTATTTGCATGTAATGTGGCAGTTACCTGAAGGCTGTCATGCTGGATGTGTGTTGTTTCTGTAGAGAAGCTGAAAACAGCAGCCTGAGGTCGCATTCGCATCACAGGAGAATCAAAACTAAAGAAAAAAACAAAAACCGGTAGTTATTATCAGGTACACCAGTAGATAAAAGTCTTGTTTGTAATAATCTTTTCTCGCTTAACTATGAAACGTGTGATATGTGGAGTTGTTTCACTTCACTGCTCGTCGGTTTGAGGATTTGAAAAGCGGAAGCTTCGCACTTGGCTGATCCATCGTCACGCACATCCACTGTTTACATCAAGGCGATGATCACTGCTGTTAAAGGCAGGAAGACAACGCAATGGTATAAAAACACTGATGTGAGGAAAATGACTTGTTCTACAGTCATTCACTTACACATTTACTCCTCCTACTTTATTGTTCACATTAGCTACAGTAGCTCATTAGTTTAATGACACTGGAGTTTAAGTAACTTGCTACAGTCATGTTCAAATGTGTTTTTGTATAAAAATATAATAAAATCATCTGATTGTAGCGGCTCTCAGTATTAGGCAAATACAACCTCAGACAAACAACAACATATAACTTTTTCCACACTGTGCCATTATTTATTTAACAAAAAAGAAGCCAAAACAAACAAACAAACAAAAAACCCCCATGTGGGCAATACCAAGTACCCCATTAGTAAGAGGGTAAGTTATAGCCAGGTGCTGCTAATCATCAGTCCTTGATTAACTGATCATCAGCAGTTGATGCCAACTTGAGGAAAAGACATCAGCAATGGTCTTAAAGAGGCAACTGCTGCTTCACATCTACATCACGTGAAACCATTTACAAACTAATTGGTGTTTAAGTGCAGTTTGTTTGGAAGGTTGCCAGGAAAAAGCCTCTTCTGTCTAAAAAGAAAGAATAATAACGGAAGCACGACTGAGGTTCACAAACCTGCATCTGAACAAACCACAAGACTTCTGGACCATGGAGAGATGAAACCATAGTGGAGTTGTTTGGCGTGTCACGTCACCTCACACACACTCTGCTCTTGTGCCTTCTAAAAATAATGATATCTTTCTATATCTGATCATTTACGTGAATAATGTTTTAATTAAGTACTCACTGTGTTTTAAAAAGCATTAAAATAATAATAAATATATAATAATAGCATTTTTAATCAAAGTATATTTTACGAAATAAATAAACGTACATTTTAAACGTTAAACTTGACTTGCTGGTTTTCACTGTGAATTATTTATACAAACCTGTATTTAAAAGAAACTTGCTAGAATGTGAGATTAAGACATTTAGGCCATTTTTATACATCGATTGGCTTGAATTTTTTGCAGGAATGTGAATAATGCTTCTGAACATACTGGTTTAATTTGCTAATTTGGTTGTTCTTCATAAAAAAAATAGTGAAGTACAAAAATTCTTGTGTGAAAATTTGAACCTTAAAATGATTTAATGCTTTTATTAATGTATCGGTGAACACTGATTTATAAGCTATTTAGAAATGATGCTGTGAACATCCCGTTTTAGCTTTTGTTCGCTTAACAAAGAGAATGAAAAATTATTGTCCACTAACCTGTTAGATAAATGGTGTAAAATTTGGATTTGAAAAGAAGAAAAAGGGGAAGTAAAACCTTGTGGTTAGTAATTTTGCCTTGGGCACAAACAACCCTTTTGGGCTTTTATTACTTTCAGAACAAATCACGCAGCTCTTTTACTGACTCTTTTACTTTTATTTTTCTATTGCACATATCACAGTAAATTATTAATATTCACTTAATCAACTCCACCAGGGTATACGGCTATGACCCCAACATAAGAGTAATCAGGCTGAAAAACTGCCCTAATGTCTGGAATTCTTCTTTGTGTTTCTATCAGCTTTATAGACAAGCCCTAATAATGCAGTAAAAAAAAGATGAAGCAATTTTCCCCCAGGTGATGAAGCTGGTTGTGGAATTAACGCATTGTTCCTGAGTTCTGCGAACACAATCTGTATAAAACTTTGAACTGTCAGAACGGCCTTTGTCTTAAAAATCAAGTAGAAGCGCCAGGGTCCGGGTTCGATCCCCGGCCAGGCTCGATTCCCGTCTCTGTGTGCGTGGAGTTTGCATGTTCTCCCCGTGCTTGGTGGGTTTCCTCCGTGTTCTCCGGTTTCCTCCCACAGTCCAAAGACATGTAGGTTAGGCTAATTGGTGTTCCCAAATTGCCTGTAGTGTATGAATGAGTGAGTGTATGTGTGTGTGTGTGTGTCTGTGCCCTGCGATGGATTGGCACCCTGTCCAGGGTGAACCCTGCCATGTGCCCTAAGTCTCCTGGGATAGGCTCCGCCCCCCGTGACCCTGAATACAGGATTAAGCCGTAATGATGATGAGTGAGTGAGTGAGTGAGTGAGTGAGAGATATTATTTGAAGAAAACTCCAAACAACTGATGGGTTTTTGATCTAAAAGGAAACATACTTCAATAGTGCATACAGATCTGCTCAGAAGTTCTATAGGTCAGGGGTGGACAGCTCTGATCCTCACGAGCCACCTACCTGCCTGTTTTCCAGTCATCCCTGCACTACTCACACTGATCACCTGGAACCGCTGTGTTTAGTCAATCAGAAGCCTTAGATAAAGGCGCTTTGGAGGAAGACAAAGTGAATGTGTTTCTTCCAGCTTCTGGGTGACTGAACACACCTGACCCATAGAATGAAATAAGGTCATAGAAGTTCTATATACTACTTATTTAATTCTATAGTACTAATGCAGGTCTGTGGGGTTCTTATAGAAATGTAATAGAACATTTGTGCAGGGAATGAGGTTTCTAGGTCGTTCTATTCTGTAAGGCCCTTGAACAGAAACAGAAAACAAATCTTAACATAGGGACACCCTAAAGAATGCATTCTACAGAAAACTGCCCTTAAAGCCATTTTAAACAGAAGCTCATGGTCACTTGCAGTGGGGAAGGATGGTTGATTAGTTAACAGTGCTAGCATTTGACTAGTCCAAGCGATTTAACTGAAAGAGAGGTTAGAACTTTCTTTCTATTTGATCTGTAGGGACCTGGGTTTCTGTCTGATCTGAGTCAGCGATAGGGCAGAGGAAAATGCTCGCCCTGACGTTCGAAGTTAGTGACAGGTGGGGTAAAATTAGGGTGAGAAAAAAAAAGTCAGCTGTAACGCAAGAGCTAACGTTACGTCAGCTATTTTCTCATCCACCATATTGAATGGAAATGTCAAAACCACAATTACTCATATAAAACCAGTGGAAAGAACAGTATTGGGGCAGATAAATTCAATAAGTTAGCTTCTTTACTGACATTTTAATGGCTTACTATGCTAGTTAGCTAACACGCCTAAAAGATGGTAAATTACAAACCTACAGTACTTAGCTCAGATAAATAAAAGCTACAAATTATAACTGAGAAGTTTCCTACAAAGCACGTTTAGCCAGCTAACTTTTTAATTTAGGTTTGTTTATGGTGTTCTAAGGGACTACCACCAGAGGTCGCTGTGTGCACATGTTTATTTTTGTTTTGTAGTTTTTGTTAGTCGACTCAGTTTCCCAGAAGGCACCTCGGTCAGGTGATGATGGAGCTCACCTGAACCGAGGTGGCTCATTAGTATTGTTATAAATAGCTGGATGTTCTGGGAAACTGAGTCGAGCATTAATACGGTCAGTGGGTATGTGGTTTTGGTATGTGGTCTGGGTCTGATTATGGTTTATTAACTTATGTTTGTTTATTTCGGCTCTGACATGTTCTGTGTTTTGTGCAATGTGTAAGTGTGTCTTTTTGTTTATTTTGTGTACTGTGTGGTGTGTCTCCAAGGTGTTCCTTTGGCCTCCAGTGTCCTCCCCTAGCCTCTATAGTGTGTCCCCCCAGTCTTTAGTCTCTAGTCTTCCAGTCCCGTTCTGTCTCTAGTCTTCCTGTCAGTCCTAAGCCTTCGTGTCAGTCCTACTGGGGCTGAAATGCTTACATGGTCTGTTTATGTCTCAAGAAGCCTGTATTCGTTAAGAGAAGCCTGTCTATGTTTAAAGATCCTGTATGTGTCTCTATAGACTGTTGGGGTGTGTGTGTGTGTGTGTGTGTGTGCACGCGTTTGTTCAAGAGCCCATGTGTTTCGTTTGTTTGTTCCTTTTTTGTTAATTAAAGACTTGTTTAAAAACAACCCCTTTGCACTTGTGCTTGCCTTTTATGCCCACGGCAATAACATCTGCCCGACCCGTACCCCTGCTCGTGCCCCTAACCCCCCCAAGTGAGTATGTTGTTCTAATGAACCTTTTGCTGTAAACCACACCAATGTAATCATGTTTGTAACAATATGTTTGTATTTAATTAATCTGATATAAAAACAGTTTCTACAGTGTGTGCTAGTCTAATTTGTTGCATTTATTTGTTTATTTTTGATTACAAACAACAAATAAGTTTTGTGTCTAAATCTGTGAATATATTCTTATATTTATTATTTTTTTCATCTTTAGTAAAACATTTTACTTGGGGACTTTCAGTTCAAATAGGTAATACACAGAAGTGTAGAACTGTCTCAGGTTATTGTTGGAGAAATTGGAGAAGTGATGATGTAAAAACTCCCAAATACTCATATCAGTAATATGGTGTTTAGCGACACTTATTCACTCATCGTCTATACCTCTTTATCCTGTATACAGATTCCGCGAGGGGACGAGGGGGGGTACACGCTGGAAGAGGTGCCAAGCCATTGCAGGGGATGCACACACATGCGCACACTCAAACACTCATTCACACCTTACACACACACACACAATCTGCATGTCTTTGGACTGTGGGAGGAAACCGGAGTACCTGGAGGGAAGCCACCAAGCCTGTGGAGAACATGCAAACTGAATGCACACAGACTCTGAGGTGGGATTCAAGCTCAGTCCCTGGCGGTGTGCTAACCGCTACGCCACCGTGCCACCTCCTGAGCAAAAATGATATTTTACATTTTAAAGAAAATGCTGCTGTGAACAAAACAAGCAGCTGCCTTGATTTTTTTAAATTGAAGAAAACCTTGACTGTGGTTTAAGGAAAGCTTATCTGTTGGAAAATCAGATGGTGCCACCTTGTGGTGT
>JAAGKR010011332.1:0-2500 GCA_011419295.1 Clarias macrocephalus
GTCGCCACGTCTCATTGGGATGGGACCAGAGCAAACTACTTCTTCGGACATCGCCTTCGCTATTTTAAACACCTCTGTAAAGTTACTCTTGCTAACCTCTGACTGACGAAGGCGTATATCATTAGCTCCAGCATGTACCACTATCTTAGAGAACCTATGCTGACCTAGAGCCCTAAGATTACCTGCTATGTCCGGTGCTCTGGCTCCCGGGATACACCTGACCACTGCCGCTGGCGCCCCTAAAGGCCTGGCTAATTTCACGTGTCTCAGTATGGAGTCTCCTATAACCAGAGCTCTTTCAGGTTTCTCAGCGGGTGCATCACTGAGGAGAGCGAACCTGTTGGACACGTGAAGCGCAGTAGAGGTGTGCTCCGGTGGGCTAGCCTTAGCGTTAGCTTTGGCTGAACGAGTATGCCGCCGAGTCGTCACCCACTCGCCCCGCTGTGAGGGCTCTACTGCCGGAGTCGGGGGCTGGTTATCTCCGCCTGCGGCACCCAGACTTTCCGCTACGGGAATAACGCTGCTCTCGCGCTCTCTAACCCTCTCTAGAGTCTGGATGCGCTCCTCTGATGCTGATATCTTCTCCGTCAGGGTGCTCACTAACACACACCTATCACAAATAAAATTATCACTAATGACGGAGGAAGAATGTCTAAACATCCTGCACTCCACACACTGAGCGAGCTGAATGGTGGACATAGTAACGTACCTTTGTGCCGGAGTTGTGATTATTTGCTGATGGATTCGCTTGTTGTTGGTCAGATGATACGCGCATTCTCTCAAAAAGCGCAAAAACTGATCAAGTCCAGTAGTATCAAAGCGTAAAAACTAGTTTGTTATTTAGTAAAAACGGGAAAAATATATAATTATAAAAAATATATATATAATCTAAAACGCTGTTACAAACAGACGAGGAACTTTCGCGGGAAGAATACGAAAAACAGGAAGCTACGTCAACAGCCAACAACTCAACTTACTCTCAAATAATGTATATAATTATTTTCATGAAAATACCACGTTGTTTCGTTTTATTGCTTTGAATTGAACTTAATAACGAGTCACTAAGTCGAAATAACCACGTAGCACTTCAAACACAGTTTGTGCGCGTCTCTGCCTGTGCTCGTGCTGACTTTAATGTTCTTTGATCATGCAGGAACTGATCATTGGCTGAGTCTTTGCCAATTTTGTTATTCTTCGATCCATTCAAATGGTAGTTTTCCGTTTTCTTCCACGTCTTTCTGGTTTTGGTCTCCATTTTAAGGCATTTGATAACATTTTAGCAGAGCAGCCTATCATTTTCTGCACTTCTTTGTATGTTTTTTAATCTCTAATCAACTTTTGAATCAAAGTACGATGTTCTACTGAACAATATCTGGAACGACCTATTTTACTCTGATTTTCAGAGAGAAATGCACAGGACAACCTTTTCTGCATTTATCCTTGTATAAGTGGAATATAATATATATATTATCACAGAATAATTTACCTCTCTAATTGAACTCCACACTGCGATTATTTTGAACACGCCGCTTTTCAATTATTAAAGCAATTACACAGGATCTGATGCATGCAAGTCATGACTGTTGGGTCTGTTGGTTTTCTATTACTCCACTACACCTACAAATAAAATATTTACCATGAAAGAAATATAATTTCTCCCAAAAACAATTATTAATCTGGTTACTAATGTTGGACTGCTATTATTTTGAACACAACTGTAGGCTCAGCAATGATATGTAAATTTGTTCAGTTAACTGCCTGAATATAATGAATGAACTGGTTTGTTCATTAATGGATTTTTTTCTTCCCTGATGGCATGAGCATATTCTCATATGGAGACGTTAACAGTGCCAACCTCAAATACGCAGTGCCAAACCTCAATCTCGCCCCCTTCTGGGAAATCCGACTATGCCACCATAGTAAATTCTTGTGTCAAAATTTAAACAAAGGCTTAAACAGGAAGCCCCATCTCAGAAGAAGGTCGCGTGTTGAACAGACCAGTCAGGCCATCCTACAGGATGTGGTGGATGACACCAACAGGGTTCCAGGACAGCACTGATAGCATCAACGTGTTTACAGAAGCAGTTGTTGGGTTCATCTGGAAACTAGCGGGTGATACCATGCAAAAAACAACTATCAAAACATTTTCCAATCAGAAACCATGGGTGGATAAAACCACATGCTGAGATCTTGCATTGCTGCCAATAACATGGGACTTCCGTCGAGTAACATGGACTCATATAATGCTGCATCATACAACATTTGCAAAGAGGTGAAGGGGGCAAGGAAGCTATAGAACTAGAGTCACAGCTCCAATGGAATGACTCTAAGAGCCTGTAGCAGGGACTAAGGACAATAATGAACTATAAAGCACCAACATATAGACACGGTGTCTCTGGCAGACAATTTGAACACCTTCTACGCTTGCTTTGAGGTTTTGTTGCAACATGATAAGCTCCCTTTAAATGAAATCATGTCAAATCTAGGCCCGACACTGGTT
>JAAGKR010011332.1:5000-19726 GCA_011419295.1 Clarias macrocephalus
AGGATGATACAGGTGGAGAATGTGTTGTTTTACTCTGAGGCTGGTTTGATGGCGGTGTTGTGTCTGTTTTCCTCATGCGTGTTGAGGTCTCTTTACTTCCTACAACACATATTAAAACTAATGATTGCTTTTATCACTGTTAGTAATAACATGACACTGGAGTATAGCACGCTCACAGTCAGTCCCTGGTCCTCTTCAGTCAGGTGTGATATGAGTAGAGAGAGGTTTCCTGGAGAGTTGTTACTGACCAGTTTGACTCGGTTTCTGTGACGTTCAGTCTATTTAGGGTAAATTTTCTAATAGTGACTGATTCTATAAAACCCCCATGTTAGATCCTGTGGTTTGTCCTGTATGTCAGTACAGACGCAGGGCAGAACTACAGACTCTCCTGTGAACACAGTCACATCCTCTACCTCTGTCTTCTTCACCAGCTCACAGCCTGTAAACGGAAAATTTACAGTTATTAAAGTACTGCAATTATTAATATTCCCTGCTTGTAAATCACACATTAAAGATTATACATCACTGGAACAAAAAAAAATCAATGAAATGGTTATGTCAGGAGTAACCCCTAGAGGGCGCCTGGCGCCCAGGGACTCTTTATGTTTTTTTTTTATGTTTTCTTTGTAGTTTTTGCTAAGTTTAACTTCATTTCCCAGGATGCACCTCAGTCAGGTGATGGGAGCGCTCACCTGAACCGTGTTGGCTCATTAATTTCTTCATAAATAGTCTGTTTAAGTTCTGGTTTTTGTCTTGCATCTGTTTTGTTAGAATTTGCGTTTGAGATAATATCTCAGTTTGGTTTATCCATGTTTTGTGCTTTATAATTTATGTTTTGTTTATATCTTATTAAAAACATCTAAAACGTCTTAACCTCTGCATTTATGCATCGCCTACACCACCAACACATCTGTGACAGGTTATTATCATATTGTCAGACACCAGTCACTGGATGCATGTAAATCATCACAGAATACAAACATAGAGATTGAGGACTACACTTTCCAGTCAAGATCACCAGAGTTCTAATCACACACCTGTGGGCAATTCCACAAGCAGTATAAACAGTACTCCAAAAAGAGACTCCTGTTGCGAAGTACTGTGTTCACTTTCGCAATTTATCCAGATGTTTACTGAGACTGTATTATGTGATTGCCTTGTGACTTCTGATTCCAATTCCAATTTCTTCCCTGGTCTAGTGTAGTACACGATAAGCAGTATAGAGCAAGTAAGTGAGTGAATAAGTATTTAAAAAGAGTTTCAGCTGATGTACAGACTGTGTTTATCAATGTTCATTTTAAGTTAATATAACAGCTATTCTAGTGATTTCTGTAGACATTAAATGGTGTTATGATGCTTTCAAGGTTGACTTACTTTAGATCATTATGTAAAGTATGTTATGTTGATTATTGATCTATTCCACAATAACATATGACGTTTAAAATAAAAATAGATAAAAGTAAACAGAAAACAGAAACAAGGAGGAAATGGCATCTGATGTCACAGTAGCAAGAACATCATGTGATGATGAGAACAGTAGCTAAGCATGAGATGATCAGTGTACGGTGTGTACCCTAGAGTGCATGATATAATCCTTGTACACTGAGTATCCAAAAGTACAGGATATGAAAATGTCTCTAGACATGATGTAATGTCAGTAGCCTCAGACATGAGGCATCAAATAACAAAAATACATCAATTGTTAGACCTTCTCTGAGACAGAACGACACTTAAGTAAGATCAGTGAGAGGAATAAAAACAGAAGCGCCGCGATTTAGAAATGGCTCAGGCGCTGAAGGAAAATCCGTTCGTGTACCAACAGACACCTTAAAACCAGTCTGAATACTGACACTTGCTTGACCAATAGGCCTTGAGACCGATGGGGCTGGAGTAATAGACTCTGGACTTACAGGCCTAAAAGCATGAGGAGGAGGGCGATTTGCCTACGGACGCGGTCTCTTAGAAGGACCGCGCCCGGGGTCATCCTTCCTGACATAAGTAAGACCTTTCTTATGTAGAAATTCTGTCAATGATCCATCAGACTCATTTTGGCGAAAACTCACTAAGGCCCGATCCATGACAGGCTCAGTAGGGGTGTAATCCTCAATAGGGTTATGTTCCGGACTGTCCTGTCTGTCCGAGTCATACAAAGGGATGTAGTCAGCACTTGAGCAGTTGCGATTAGCTATAACATTAAAATAAAAGTACGTAAATACAACAAATTTGGAAAATATGACAAGTAAATGAAATAAGTGCAACAGAGATGCCTACCCATGGCCTGTGTCTTGAGAACTGTAGAGTTAACCAGGAGTACCAGGAATATATAGTAAAAATAAGCGCCACTCTGATATATTTTTTTAATTGAACAAGAAAAGTGAAAAGATAAAGGAAAGTAATTTGAAAGGAAAATAAATTATAATGGGAAAGAATATGGAGTCAAATGGCGAGGTATATAGCGTAACAAAACAAAATAGAGAAAGTGTAATAATAATGAGTGAAATTATTGGAAAATGTTGGTTTATAATGGGTTAATAATTTGTTAAGAGATGGAAAAAAATGTACAGAGGAGAGGGCTAGGTGAGCGCCCCTCCTCTTGCAAGCTGTATAAGATGGGCATGGGCGCATGGCACAGGCAAATCAGTCTGCTCTTGATGATGCTTGGATTCACAACCTAGGCATTACAAAGCTGGCTCAGTTGGTTTTATTGCTGCAATAAATCCTGCCTTACTTCATCCAGAGTTTTTCTTTGGTTCTTTTTACTAGATACAGTATTTATGGAAAATTTAAGTGGCTTTAAGTAATAAGTGGACGAGAAAAATCTGCCACAAGACAAGGCAGCCTCTCTAACATCAAGAAGCGGGAAACTTAATCAAGCTTGGTAAAGGGAGTCTGCTGCACCTGGAGCCATAAAAGTCCAGACAACCTCCACTCCAACGGTGTAAATTGGCAATCCGATAAACAAAAGAGGCAGTTTTACACCTTTGAGTGGGGGAAAAACCCTCCCTAACTCAAAGATCACTGGTACTCTCATTGACCCCAGGACACAGGATGTCCCGTGTTTCTCCACAAGGCTTTCAACAAACAAAGAGGCATACGGCAGAGACACTGCAGAAACAATCTTTAAAGGTAGTAGGTAGTAGGGCAAAATTCTATATATATATATTCAGTATGTTTTATGTCTGTGTATTATGTTTGATTATTCTGCATAACTTTAAACGTATTATCAGCATTTACAAACCCCTTTTATTAAATGAAGGTATAAATGAGTCTGTAAGATATGAGTTCTGAACTCATGAGAACTACTGTTCAGAAGGTTGTGAGTTTAAATCCCTGCAGTATAGGTGTAGTATATAGTTATGTCAATGTAATGTTTTATTGGTGTTTTATATTGTGTCCTATGTCTTCTATAAGCGCTTAATCTACAATAGATTAAGGCAGATTAATCCATTTGAAATTACTGAGTGGGAGAGTGAGAAAAACCCCACTCCCTTCAACAAACACACACACACGTGCACAGACACGCACTGGCGTGATAGACAGTGCACTGATTACTGATGGGGGTGTTGAAAATGTGACCATGGTATTGATAAATGAATGTAAAAACCGATTAAATAAATAATTAAATATAAATTGTATGATGTATTGCATTGTAAGTTAAGTTGGCAGTCACTGACAGAGGGAGAGCAGACAAAGGTGTGACACTCACACACATCTATTTACAGCCGAGACCTGAATGAAGCAGTGACAAAGGACAAGAAATTAACTTTTCCGTTACATTTTATAAGAGTTAAAATTCACTCAATAAGACAGATAACCATACACTGTATTATAGGTATGTAAAATAATCTGAGAGTAGAATCCTCCTGATTTTAGCCCACCTCTCTTCATCAGTACATTTTAGACTGACCAGCTCTGCATAAGGAATCTTAGGGATATAAGGACATTATAACACAATACATTATAACACAATTATAATTTTGATTTGCCAAATTCTGTACTTTAGATAATAAAGTGAATTTTGTTAGTTGATGATGCCTGAAGTGAACACAAGCCTGAAATGACCACATATGAACGATTGAAATGAAAAAACAAAACACATAATGATGTTACGCTAAATGACATGACAAGGAACATCACTTTTTTTCACAGCTTTATGACAATCTGGTGTACTGCAATTACACAGCTAAAGCTATTTTTTTTAAAAATGCAAATGTACCACATTGCAGTTAGGGCATAAGCCTGTATGGCTACCAATGGAACCAAATCATTGGTGTTTACTGATGTATATTATTGGGCATAATCTCTCCAATACTTCCTTGTGACAGTCCAGATCACCAGATCAGTTCTCCTGATCACCTTATCCAGGCGTGTGGCATCCCTGCCTCTGAGGCTACACAAAAGTGAGTTAGTGTGAACCAGTTACAGCATGGAAGACAGGATTTATCAGAATATGGGTAGGCTATCATTTTCAGGATCAGTATTGGACAATTTTGGTGTCACCTGTGAAGCATGAAAGATTTCGATCGGCTAGTTTATTCTCAAGCATAAAACATGCTGGATTCGTACTGATTGTGCTTGAACAGGTAAAAGCACTAAAAATGTATACAACAGCGATATCTGGTGGTGTACAGTCATTATTGCAGCCATAAATTTGAGGCAGTTAATTTCTTAGCATAAATCTTTTATGATTCTGAGAACAACATACTCATTGTACTGTTGATAAAATTTGTGTTGCAATAAATGTTTTTGCACATAAAATTATTTTTTATGTGATTTTTAAAACACAAATTTTTGACATCATTACAAGCAGTATGAAACTACAAAACCAGGGTGCTTGATGTAATTGTGAGCTTCTATTAAAATCAGAGAAGAGTTTTACATGTTCTTCCTGTGTTTGAGTGGGGTTCGCGCAGGGTCTAAAGTTTCCTCCTAGTGTAAAAACATGCAGATTCACCATGTTCGATTAGCCCCTAGATGTGCAAGTGTGTGAATAGGACACAGTGATCAATTATTGTTTTATCTGAATTCTCCTAACTTGTGCCCAGTGTCATTAGGCTCTGAATCAGTGATGACGTTGACCACAGGTGCTGAAGTTAAATTAATAAATAAGTGAACAAAACTTATAGCCTCACTATACTATATGCAAGCCATTATGTTTCATTCTATTCTTGTCTTTATATAAATGAGAATAAAATGTTTCAAGCAAAACAAGACATTTGACATTTCTAACTTCCTCTTAGGTTTATAGTACCTGGAACTCAAAATTATACAGCACAGACCAAAAGTTTGGACACACCTTCTCATTCAGCGAGTTTTCTTTATTGAGTTCTTTCTTGTGTTCTTTAGTCCAAACGTGTCTCTTCTGCTTGTTGCCTGTCCTTAGCAGTGGTTTCCCAGCAGATCTTCTACCATGAAGGCCTGATTCACACAGTCTCCTCTTAACAGTTGTTCTAGAGACGTGTCTGCTGCTAGAACTCTGTGTGCCATTGACCTGCTCTCTGATCTGAGCTGCTGTTAACCTGCGATTTCTGAGGCTGATGCCTCGGATGAACTTATCCTCCGCAGCAGAGGCGACTCTTGGTCTTCCTTTCCTGGGGCGGTCCGCATGTGAGCCAGTTTCTTTGTAGCGCTTGATGCTTTTTGTGACTGCACTTGGGGACACTTTCAAAGTTTTCCCAGTTTTTCGGACTGACTGACCTTCATTTCTTAAAGTATTGATGGCCTCTCGTTTTTCTTTACTTAGCTGCTTTTTTCTTGCCATAATACAAATTCTAACAGCCTATTCAGTAGGACTATCAGCTGTGTATCCACCTGACTTCTGCACAACATAACTGATGGTCCCAAACCCATTTATTGTCAGGGATAACCCCTAGAGGGCGCCAAAGCACCCTGAGTATTTTGTGTTTGTAGGTTTTGTTAGACTTCATTTCCCAGGTTGCATCTCGGTCAGGTGACGTGGGCGCTACTCCATACTAGCGGCTAAACCGACTAGAGACTAAAGCCACTAGCAGCCAATCCCACTAGAGGCTAAACCTGCTGGAGGCTAAGCACTCATGTGGCTAAACATATAACTAAACATACAGGATACTAAACAAGAGGAAAACAAACACTGGAGGGACACAGACCAGTACTTACATAAGACACGAGACAACAAATCCAGCTCCATAAACCAAAACACAATGAACTTAAATATAACAAAACTACAGCCTTCTTAAAACAGAGGTTAATACAGAAACCAAATATAAAACCAAACACAAACTAAAATACATGCCCACTTGACATATCTAATGCTCAACAAATTTGAGACTAAATAGCTGGGTAGCTTTAAGAAAACCGTGTTTTCTTACATGTTTATTTCTTATTTACAGTGCCATGAAAAAGGTTTGAATTAAAATGAAAAATTTGTCCACTTCCTTACAGTTTTTAAATAATGATTTCATATTTTATAATGATTTCATATTTACTATTCTAAACCTAACAGTAGTTGTCTGGCTACATTATGAATGAACTGTGAATGAACAAGCCATTCCTAAGGTTTTGGGAGTCCAGCAAACCACTGTGAGAGCCATCATCCACAAAAGGTGAAAACTTGGAGCAGTGGTGAACCTTTCCAGAAGTGGCTATTCTGCCAAAATTACTCCAAGAGCACAATGCAAACTCATCCAGGAGCTGATAAAGGAACCCAGAACAACATCTAAAGAACTGCAGGCTTTACTTGCCTCAGTTAAGGTCAGTGTTCATGATTCAAGAACAAGAAGAGACTGAGCAAAAATAGCGTCTATGAGTTCCAAGGTAAAATCCATTGCTGACCAAAAAGAACACAAAGGCTCATCTCACATCTGCCAAAAATCATCTTGATTATCCTCAAGATTTTGGGGCAAAAATATTCTTGCAAATGATGAGAAAAAAGTTTAACTTTTTAGAAGGTGTGTGTCCTGTTACATCTGGTGTAAAACTGCCACAGCATTTTATGAAAACAACATTATACCAACAAATATGGTGGTATTATGATGGTCTGAAGCTCCATAATTGATGAAACTATGACTGCTGCGCTCTACCAGACAATCCTGAAGGAGAATGTCATCGGTTTGTGACATCAAGCTCAAGCACACTTGAGCAGGACAGTGATCTGAAACATACCAACAAGTCCACCTCTGAATGCCTCAACAAAAAAAAGGTTTTGGGGTGTGATCCTTAAAAAGGTCAAAACAGGGCTCGAAAGTTCACCCATGTGGCTGAAATAAAACCATTTTGCATATAAGATTGGGCCAAAATTCCTCCACGGCGATGTGAAAGGCCAAAGGTGGCACATCCAGTTATTAAGTTTAGGGGCAATTAATTCTTCTAACACGGCCAGGCAGGTTGGACAGCTTTCTTCCCTTAATAAATAAAATCATCATTTAAAAACTCAAGTTATCTTTGTATATATCTAATTTTGTGTATATTACTTCTTTTTCATGTAAGTGTGACAAATATGCAAAAAAAAAAAAAAAACAGGAATGGGGCAAATACTTTTTTATGGTACTGTAAATACAGTTTTTATTCTGGTTGCCCTTCCTGATGCAACCCACCATTTTTATTCTGGCTTCGACTGGCACCAATGATGCCCTGCATGCAGTGACTGGGAATCAAACCTTCTTGGGAGAACACTCAGCCAACCAATACCCTACTGTCAACCTTGTGTGCCAGAAAATAATAAATTGCCAAAATGAAAAAAAAAGTTTATTCATAATTTATAACGTTTTGCTGTCAAGCACTTCATATTATTTAAGAGATGTGCGCACAAGCGAAATCAGGAAAAGAGATAAACTACATATAAAAGAGAACATCAAAACACTTACAGACATTACGTTTTAAAAGTTTCTGTTTTCTAAGACGATGGCGCAAGGTGCTTGGGCCCACTCATTTTTGCTTGGAACTACTGTATATTTCTTCTTCTTCTTCTTCTTCTTCTTATTATTATTATTATTATTATTATTATTATTAAGAATAATCTGATCTATTTGGTGGTCCAGTGGCTGGTATTGCTGCTTCAGAACTCCAGGGTCCCGGGTTTAATCCTGATCTCGGGTTAAGCCAGTGTTTCCTGCTTTCCCCCCACTGTCTAAAAACATGCTGATTTGTTATATCTATACTGTACATGTTAGATTATCCAATTGGTGTACATATGTGTGTATGGTGCACTGTGATAAACAGGTGCCCCATCTGATTTCTCCCACTTGTGCCATGTGTTGTTAGGCTCTGAATTCATGATGATCCTGACCAGGATACCCAATTATGAATAAATCCTGACCTGATTATGAATTTTTCTTTTATCACAAATGGAATTAGTGCTTGGAGCTCAAAAATAGGGCAAAAAAAAAAAAAAACCCACGCTAAAAACTATGCAAACTACTGCCTTGTTCAAAAGTTTCACCAATTCTGCAATTGAGATGAACTGGTTTCTAAAAGGCCTTCTGTGCAAATAAACTTAATGCTAAGAGTGTCACATGTAATCTATGTCATGCAACAATAGTGTGCATGAACATACGCCTCTGACAAGTACTACAGCCAACAAAACCACAGTTGCATGCATAATTAGCATTCCTGAGATTATACATGGTACAGTAAAAGACTTACTAAAAGACCCTCAACCCTGACAGAGAGACCACATAATTGTGGCCAGGGTAGCATAGGGACTGATGGGAGAACGAGTACTTGCTTTTTCTCACAGCATCAGTTAACCAACAGTTGTGCCACGCACATACCATACTGTGTAATAACCCACACTTAACAAGAACACTATTACACACTCCTTAAAGAAATTTTGTTAAGCATTGTGGACAATTTCAAAAAAGCAAAATACACGTTCAGTCCAGGCAGACTTTCACACAACAGTCACACACAAGATCTTCTTCAAAAGAGAATGACATCTAATAACTTCTAGAAAAACATAAGTGATTTAAAAAGAGACTAAAGATCTTAGTTTTAAATTTTAAAACACTTTAAATTTTGTATGTAAATTATATAAAATGACACATACACCAAACATGTTATTTGTAAGATTATCCATCAGCAAATATATCTGCTATATTCAATAATAATAATAATAATAATAATAATAACAATAATAATAATAATAATAATCAAAGTTAAATACACAAAGGCAATATTGAGAATCTGTGGATTATTTTGTTATAATTCTGGCATATTCAGTTTCCTCTTCAGATTCAGCGTTGATCTGGACCTGCGCTGCTCTGCCTGTGTTAATGTGGGTTACAGTAGAGTAAGTAACATCTTGTACAGTATCTGGTACAGTCTGTGGAAAGACACAACAGACAATTTATACATATAACACATACACAGACACACACACTGATATTTGTGTTTTTACTGTTGAGATCAAAAACACAACTCTCTCACTGTCTCTCTATTCTGTATGAGCAGATGAGGTTTAAGGGCCTTGCTCTGAGAATTACTGAACTGCCATTGCTGAACTGCCATTGCCCAGTGGTCCTAAAATAAGCCGCCGAAGATTATTTTTAACGGACGTATATGTGGTTTGTGCATTGTATCACAAAAGCAACTAAACCTATAAAGGTAAAAACATATCTGTTATAACTGTTATTGAAGAAGCCTTGCCAAAGTGAGTGGAAATCAAATTAGAAATCCAGGGGGCGCCAAACTAAGGGTGTTCATTTAAAAAGCTCAGATGAGGTGAGAGAACAGTCCGGGAACCTAACTGAGATAGAAACCCATTGAAAATGCTGAAAAGTGGATGCGAATTACAACACAGGCCCAAAAAGGAAACCTCGTGGTCATCAAAAGAAGTAGCCAGGTAACAGTAGGTAACAGTTCAGACAGCAAACAATGACTAAGGGCCATGGTGGCACTGAACTCAGAGCTAGCGCTCATTAGATCACAGATCTGCAATAAAATTAAGCTAAGATTTCAATCCCAAGCACCAATAGGAGTCAGGATATGGTTCTTATACTCATATTATCTCAGAACAATCAGAATGATATGGGGAAAGAAATTAGAACAATTAAATCTGTAAAGAATCAGAGACCAGGACCTGATGGGATATGCAACTTTATAAAAAGTTCAACAAGTTACTAGTCCTGTATTTAATGAGGATGTATCTGAAAACTATAAAGGATGGCAAATTATCAACAACATTAATTGATGCAACAATCACTCTTATTTCCAAGAATGGGAGGAATCTAGAACAGAACGGTTATACAGGCCAGTTTCTCTCATAAATAGTGACCTGGCCAGAAGACAGCAATTCTCTGGATCAAAGATAAATTCTCATTCATTCTCTAGATACAAGATAAATTGGAGCAAAAGTGAACTGATGCCTATTCACTATTAGGATCAAGACTGGATAAAACTCCCTTCAGATTAATTCTGGAGATATTTACATACTTGGGGTTAGATATTACAAGGAAATATGATTCTCTGTTCATGGCCAATTTCATGAATACTGTATCTTAAACAATTAAAAATTAAAATGACCTTTGGAAGACATTCCTGATTTCGTTAATAGGTAGAATAAACACAGTTAAAAAGATCTTCCATCCCCAGCTATTATACCATTTTCACAATCTGCCTCTGTATTTAACAAAAATCTTCTTTAAAACAACTAGACTTCAGAACCCCCCCTTTAATATTTAACTGTAAATCTCATAGAATAAAAAATGGCATCAATGCAAGTGTAAACTTTGAGCTACTATTCGGTGCCAAATGTCCACACAATCTCCTACTGCTGTTATGAACATTGATTCATTTTATCTCAGGATAAGACGTATACAATGGATTTTCTGCATTATACTGCAATGTCCTATAAGACAGCTACCTTGTAACATGTAATTCCTACACAATAAAGATTAATAAAGCAGGAACAAATTAGAAATCCATTAGGACACTAAAGCACAATTAGGATTTGATATAATCATATTATATGATATATAATGATATTATTGTTCCTTTTCAGTCATTTACTTTTTAGCTTAAAGACTTAAAGATATCACATGATAATAAAACCACAGCTGAACCCAGGTATGTATGATTGCTAACCTGATCGCTCTGTTTCCTTTTACAGTCCTGACATCCTTCAGTAATCATCTTTTCTCCACCTCTTCCTCCTAGATAGAATATACTTCAGAAATCACACCACTAGTGGGAACTACATAATTTAATGTTCTTTATTTAGAGAGAATTACAGAACTGTTGATGATTCTATAGTTTCTGTTTTTTCACAGTCTTTACATGTGTGTGTGTGTGTGTGTGTGTACCTCTGTGTCTCCAACAAATAAATGCCACTACAGCAGCCATCACCAAGAGTAAACCCACCAGAATGCCCAAAACTGTGTAATGAAACATAATTTTAATAGATGTATTAACATGGCTGAGTCTTTCATTACTGAATTAAAAAACGTTTTTGCACCTAGAGGGAGGCTGATTTTACTGGTGGAGATGTCCTGTCTGTTTGTGTCTGTTGTCATCGAGTGTGTTGAATTTCCTTTTTTTCCTACTGAAAAGACAAAACGTATTAAAAATATGTTAAATAACTGAATAAATGGTTTTATCACTGTTAGTAATATGGCACATAACACTGGAGTAAAGCGAGCTCACAGTCAGTAATGAAATAAGTGTACCTTTAACAGACAGTCTGATTTGTTTTCTATTATTCTGTACAGAACATCTGTAGTCTCCCTGGTCCTCTTCAGTCAGGTGTGATATGAGTAGAGAGAGGTTTCCTGGAGAGTTGTTACTGACCAGTTTGACTCTGTTTCTGTGATGTTCAGTCTGTTTAGGGTAAATTTCCTGATATTGATTGTTTCTATAAAACTCCCATTTCAGATCCTGTGGTTTGTCCTGTATGTCAGTGCAGACGCAGGGCAGAACTACAGACTCTCCTGTGAACACAGTCACATCCTCTACCTCTGTCTTCTTCACCAGCTCACAGCCTGTAAACAGAACATTTACAGTTAATAATAGAAATACTGCAACTATTAATATTCCCTGCTTGTAAATCACAATATTTTCTTCTACAAAGTGGAAGGGATTTTTGAAGGATGTACCAATCACCTGTTTAAATTCTCTATATGAATCCGAAATCAGGACACAATACTGAACTGATCCTGATATCTTTTATTTAAATAACTACTAAATCTTTAATAGTCTTTCATATTTGTTTTAATTAGTTTATTTCAGCTACTGTGTTGTTGCTCTCACAATAATAAAACAGATATACACCTTGCATAAAAACAATGAAATAGTTATTATCATATTGTCAGAGACCCAGTCGCCAGATGCAGGTGAGTCACCACAGGATAGAAACATATTGAACTACAGTACAATTTTCAATCGAGATCACTGGAGATCTAATCACACACGTGAGCAATTCCACAAGCAGTATAAACAGAACTCCAAAACAAACAGACAGACTGACTCATGGTGTGATGCATACATGTGCTCTTGTGATTTATCCAGATGTTTACTGAGCCTGTATGATATGATCACCTCTTGTGTTTGATCATTGCTTTTGACTTCTGACTCCAATTCCAGTCTCATCTATTATAACCCAGTACAGGATAAACAATATAGAGAAGGAGTGAGTGAGTGTATTTTAAAAGTGTTGCTAAAGTGTCAGCTGATGTACAGACTGTGTTTATCAATGTTAATGTGAAGTTGATATAACACCTGGTCTAGTGACAGATTTCTGTAGACATTAAATAATGTTATGATGTTTTCCAGGTTGACTTACTTTAGATCATTATGTAAAGTGTGTTACTGTATGTTGATTTTCTCTGACTGTAAATTTGGTTTAAAGTTTTATGTCCCATTAATTCTGAGGTATCAGGTATTTAATTAAAATTAAGAAAACAAAGTGACAGTGACAAATACTGAAGGCTTTATTAATGTAGGATTAAACAGGTGTCATGTAGCTCTATAAACACTACAGTGTTAAAAAATAAATTGACTGAGAAATATTTCAAATCCAATCTGATAGCAGTTCAAAGTTTCAGGTCAGTCCGATACCCATAATCAGTATTTATTGCCATTCACAAATTCCCATAAATGCCATTCTTGTATTTCGCTGTTTAGAGTATTTCTGTTTTTATTTTTTAATTAAATTTAACATCTGTGGTTACGCTGTGCTGCATCACATCCCTTTTCTCACATTCACAATATTATTCATTTATATGTTATTCCCCTTTAGTTATGGTAAATGATGTAGAGATTTTTGTAACAAATGTGACTTTAATAAGACTTATTGAGTATCTTTTACATTTAAAAAAAAGTTTTATTGTGTATTTAAATACTTTACCTTTAACATAAAGCCAGATCTCTCTGTGTCCCTGTGGTCCAGTCCTGCACCTGTAGTGTCCCTGATCCTCCACTCTCAGGTCAGATATGAGCAGAGACAGATTAGCAGCAGAAATGTTATTAAACAGCTGAAGTCTGCCACTGTAGTGTTTATCATTTAACACTTCTATCAGACGTCCTGTTCTGAAGGTCTCCCAGGTGAGGGTCTGATGTTTGGTGTTCAGGTCAGAGCAGGAGCAGGGTAACAGCACTGAATCACCTCTGCGTCGTGTGATTTCTCTCACATTATCAGCAGACACAGTGCAGCCTACAGGAACAAAGATACAAAACACTCAGAATCTACTGAATACAACATAATTACAACATTTTAAAATAAAAAAGTATTAAAGCATTCATGTTTAGCACATTTAAATCCAACCTCTTGTTTCTCAGCCCAGTTCCTAACTACTGTGTGTGTTACACTATCTGGTGATCTGACCTCTATCTGACCCAAATAAAAAAATTACAAAAGCCTAAACGTAAATGTGATGTGTGTATTTTATTTTTAATCCTCAGAGAGCCACTTGTAGTTAGACAGCTATGGTTAGACACCATGTTACAACTACATCTAAAGACCACATGGAGGGAGAGAGTAATGCTACAGAATTTATTTCATCTGATTAGTTTTCCAGTTTTTCACAGTTACTTTTACTAGTAAACACGTTCACACACACAGTGAAAGAAAGTTGAAAAATGTGAACACAGTATAGATAAATAGTGACTTTATGTTAATTCTTTTTTTGTAAATCGGCTTCAATATAATATAATTGAATTGAATTTAATAAATGCATATAACTGACTAATGCAAAAAGAAAAAAGCAAGCAATAGCAACAAAAAACCTTTACAATACTGTATATTACATAGGAAGTGAAGATGGCGGTCACTGACAGAGGGAGAGCAGAAAAAGGTGTGAAATTCACACACACTTATTTACAACCAAGACCAGAATGTAGAAGTTACAGGAAAAATACCTTTTGAATTATGCTTTGAATTATTATAGAGACATCCAATAAGAGAGTGTGAGAGATGTAAATCAGTAAATTTGAAACATAAGCATAATCTTAGTATGAATAAATAAGCAAATGTATTAAAATGCTGTGTTTCAAATTTTACAGTTTTCTTTAGCTTGATGTTAAAAGCCGTTTCCCTCGGAATTGTCGCAGCTGTCGTTACTCACCATGTTATAACTACAGCTGAAAATAAAGACCACTTGGAGAGAGTAATACTGAACAATGTGTAGATTTCCTTATTCTGACCAGTTTCAATATTGTTACGATTATGTACACACATTAGTTTAATACTAATTTTACTTTTTCAAAACACAGACGTCTTTACCAGCGTGCAGCTCAGTACAGCAGTTAACCTCATATCT
>JAAGKR010011333.1:0-19725 GCA_011419295.1 Clarias macrocephalus
CATTACAGCTCTATATAGACCAAGCAGAAAACTCCAGGTCAGAGCTCAGACTTCATGTGGCCTTTAGATTATTAATAAAGGAACTGATTTCACTGCAGTTTTCTGCTGTACATTTCGGAATAGTCACAAACCAAAAGACCATCTTCCTATCTTTTTGCTAACTAACTAATGTTTATAAAAAATTGATAGTTCCACAGTATAATTAACTACATTGGGATATTTGTAACACTGATTAATGTAGGACCGTCTGAACTATGATTGGTTAAAAGAATTCAGTCCCATCTATGATTGGTTAGATTTTCACTGACTGTGAAATGTGAGTCAATCTTAAAGCGCAGCGGTGGGACTTTCTTCAGTGTAGTTTAGTGCCATAAACCTCATAGAGATTCTCACCCAGTGATGGTGTAACTCTCCTTTCAACTGCTCTTTTTAAAGCTGATGTGGTTCTGGGCTGAACTTATTTAGTCTACAGATGTATATAATAATGTGTTTTACAGTTAATCCAAATTTCCATCATCAAAAACTACATATGCATTAATTAGTTACAAAGTAAGTTTGTTAGTTTCTACAGTTAGTGTTAAACAATGTTCAGTTTAATGTTTTGTTAACCAAAATAAAGAACTGAAAAAGAAAGGCATAAACGCTTTTAAGGAAGGATTTTTGGGGTTAAAGACGGTGGCAGTCAACTAGGATGGTTGATCCATGTGACGTCTGCAGTAATGGCGCATTGCTGAGAGTGTCTTGGCACGCAACCCCTTGGTGAGGATGTCTCAGTGACCTTGCTATTTAAGGGATACTGAGTGCATAACCCATGATGAGCACTCTAGACACTACTCACCCAGATGCAGCTGTGACAACCTTTTCGTAGCGCATCGTCTTCATTCCCCTGTCCAGTGAGCAAGGGCTGCCATGCTGTCGAAAAACAGTGGTAGTTTAAGTTTGGAGTACAAAGAACTAGGATGCTGGTGAGGGCTTCTTTCAGTGCATGAAAAGCTTTTCACCTTTGACCTTGGTACCAAGGGGTTGCGTGCCAAGACACTCTCAGCAATGCCCCATTACTGCAGACGTCACATGGGTCAACCATCGTAGTTGACTGCCACCATCTTTAACCCCAACAATCCTTCCTTAAAAGCGTTTATGCCTTTCTTTTTCAGTTCTTTATTTTGGTTAACAAAACATTAAACTGAACATTGTTTATCTGCACTGTCCTCCATTTTCTGGACCAAACATACAGGCCATGGCTCCACTTGGTCCTTTTGTGATCACCAGGGTCATTTCCTTTATCTGCTATATCTCTTCTATGGCTAGCGGTTCTCCACTATGAGCCAAAGGCACAGGAATGTCTGGTATTGTGAGCACTGCAATTAACCTTTTACCCCATTAGTCAAACAGTGGGCACCTCCTGAACATCCCCATATAAGCATGTGACTGAGCAAAACTGGTAGGAAAGCTAAAGAGACCATACTCTCTGTATCACTTAGTGATAGTAGTTCAACTCAAGCCAGGAAAACACAAAATGTGGGTGGAGGAGGTGATGAGCAAACAAGTCAGAGACAAGGTTGTAGTTTAGCATTGGTGGGCATAGGGGTTGCCCCCACGGTTTCGGGTGCTTGTCTGCCCAGGTGAGGGGTTTTGGGGTAAAGCAGTGCTTCACAGAGAGCTTTGAGCTTTCATTGTTCAGTGAAATCTGTAAGTGTTCAGTGTGATGTAGCTGGATAACCATGATGGCACAGGCAGCGGGGTGTGGTTGGAGTCAGTAGCAATCATTCAGCTGCGGGGAGTCCATTGTAATCAGGCTGCAATTGCATGCTGCCTAGCTGTCCAAAACATTCCTGTGACTCTGTAGAGATAACATCTAAAATTATTTGATCATTTAAAATAAGTTCATGTTTTCCGGATGTATCACTGCTCAGATTGTGGGAAGAGTTTTACTCGTCCATCTCATCTTCAAACTCACCAGCGCGTTCATACAGGAGAGAAGCCGTATAACTGCTCACAGTGTGGGAGGAGTTTTAGTCGTCAGAATACTCTCAACAGACACCAGCGCACTCACACAGGAGAGAAGCCGTATCACTGCTCACAGTGTGGGAAGAGTTTTGCTCAATGGAGTAATCTCCAAAAACACCAGCGCATTCACACAGGAGAGAAGCCATATCACTGCTCACAATGTGGGAAGAGTTTCACTAATCAGGGTAATTGGCAACAACACCAGCGCACTCACACAGGAGAGAAGCCGTATCACTGCTCACATTGTGGGAGGAGATTTGCTCAATGGAATAATCTCCAAAAACATGAGCACATTCATTCAGGAGAGAAGCCGTATCACTGCCCACAGTGTGCGAAGAGTTTTAGGTGTCAGAGTAATCTCCAACAACACCAGCGCATTCATACAGGAGAGAAGCCGTATTACTGCTCTCAGTGTGGAAAGAGTTTTAATCATCATAGTAACTGGCAACAACACCAGCGCATTCACACAGGAGAGAAGCCGTATCACTGCTCACAGTGTGGGAAGAGTTTTACGTCTCGGAGTAGTCTCCAAAATCATGAGCGCTTTCATACAGGAGAGAAACCGTATGACTGCTCACAGTGTGGGAAGGGCTTTACATCTCAGAGTAATCTTCTTCAACACCAGCGTATCCACACAGGAGAGAAGCCGTATCACTGCCCACAGTGTGGGAAGGGTTTTACTTATCAGTGTCAACTTCAGCGACACCAGCACACCCACACAGGAGACAATCCATATTATTGTGGACAGTGTGGGAAAAGTTTTACTTACTGGCGTACTCTGCTTCGACACCAGCGCATCCACACAGGAGAAAAACTGTATGACTGTTCAGATTGTGGGAAAAGTTTTACTCTTCAGAGTTATTTCCAACTACATGAGTGCGTTCACAAGGAAAAAAAGCAATATATAGTACCAGAAACTTCCTCTCAAAACACAGATTTTGCTCTCTAGGAGTAAGTACTACATACACCATGTTGCTACTTTTGACCTAGAGTGTAAGATACTGTTGCACAAGATGTCTCTCAGGGTCATCCTTCCTTGGGCACACCAACCACTTCAATCAAACAGCAGATAAGCGTTAGCTACAGAACCGACCTAAATCTGCCACCAGTCATGTGTAACCTCCATACCATAGATAGAAGGATGTGAACAAGAGCAGGATTCTTACAACTAAAGTGTATTTGTCGTCAGAGTTTCAGCATAATCACAGACACCTGTTCACAGAAAATCTCCCTACACATATATTGTGGTGACATTCCAACTTCAGATACTTATTTGGTAGTGCCAACATCTTGAGAAAACAAAGGAAAAGGGACCTCATTTACCTTATAAAACTGATTTATGTTAGTATGAGCCAAATGGGTTTAATTTCATAGGTGTTACAAACATCTACACGACCATCTTCAGTGATGTTACATCAGCTGTTACAGTATAGATACGGATTCCTTGTTCAGATTGTAATTAAGGAATTGCCTATCAATAGAAATGAGGTGTTTACCAGAGCCTTTAGTTACTCAAACATGTGACACAGTGCACACAGAATAGCTCTTACTAGTATCATTTAACACACACAAAAAATGGCTGTTGTGAGTTGAAATGCTTTTGTTGGTGACATTCAGTTGTGGCGAGGTTTGTTTCTTCCCACTTACCCCTTGGGAAAAGAGGTTCAGGCCCAGAGTACTGTTTGGTGATTTTTTAAAATATTTTTTTTATTTACTTTTGCCTCCAGAACATGTAACTTTGATTTTAATGCCCCCCCACCCCCACCCTTTGATGAACAACATTTAATGTACAGAAAATACAAGCATTGTTTTTTTTTTCCTTTCCCCACAATTGCTGAGGTCATGATTGCCCAGCCCAGGGTAGTTCTTCTGTTGCGGTCACTTCCAGCAACCTGAAGCTGGAGTCTTTCTTTACAGCCTTCATGTTAATGCAGATAAGACTGTGCTGTTTTCTTGGTAACCCGAAAATCCATATCATCTCCTCTTTGGTCTTTCTGGTACGAACCAAATAAATACTGTATCATCCACCAATTTGACGACTGTTCAGGTAACTTGAGTTAAAGTCCAAGCTTTAAGCAAGAAAGAACTGTAATGCTTTCACATGCAGTAGTCCATAAAGTTTTTTTAATAGTCATTTGTGCATAACACTTGTAAATGCCCTTAATTTAATGTTAATTTGAAATTATGTTGGAGAAAAACTTTGTGGTACATTATTAACACTTTGGTAAATATATTTAAATGAGACTTGTGCAGTAAGGAGGATTTAGGCTTTTTGTCCTGTCCAGACTTTGGAAAACACTGCATTAATAGCACGGCTAAAGAGTGTCACAAATCATAATTTTGTTGCATGTGCACAAGGACAATAAAGTTAATGACATTTCTGGAACTCTTGAATTCCTTGACTCTTGCTTGAATTCTGATCCTGGTATGCAGGTTTAGGGCTTATTGAAAGACTTCTGTTAGGAACCTCAGCATGTCTATAATTATTGTAGACTACTCACTCACTCACTCATCATCTATACCGCTTAATCTTGTATTCAGGGTCACGGGGGGCCTGGAGCCTGTCCCAGGAGACTTCGGGCACATGGTAGGGTTCACCCTGGACAGGGTTATTGTAAACTATTCAGATTTAACTAACACTGCACTGTGACAGTCAACTGATAAAGTCTCAGGATAATGATTTTCAGCACCAGGTCTAACCTGCCCTCTTGTCACAGAACGTGTTGCAGTTTTCTTCTCATACCAGTGGTGCAGTAACTGGTCAGTAAAAGTAAATTCATTATCCTTTTTAGCTGCTTTTCTTTCCCTTTTTTTTTTGGAAAGAAACAAAATATATACTAGTGTGTTACAACACAGTGCGTGTGTGTGTTTGGTGTCGTATGCGTGTGTGTCTTTTCCCTATTCAGATAAATAAATTCACGATCCAGTCCAGGCCTTCCTGCTCCATCTCGGTTACCATTGCTGCATTCCCTCCTTCAAAGATGATGTCATCACTGAGCGACCGCACATAAGCTGCAGCGGAAATCAGCACTACAGGTGGTAGACGAGTGGTATTCTATTTTCACCGCCACATTGCTTTGCTGGCTTTTACCACTGAGTGGCGCTACATCACTATAGACCGACGCCTCAGGCCTTAGTTCATTCTCTCAAGGATTAATGAGCCGCAGCTCCTTTAGAGCTGCACGTAGTAGCGGATACAATCAAGTGTAACATTGCAGTTAAACGAATTCATAATAACACTACTAAAATTACAGTACAAATGTAGAATTAAAATTCAATTAAATCTTATTAGGATCGAATTTAAGTAAACATTAACACAGTGAACCTTTAGATTTTATCATGTGTAAGTAGAAAAGCTTTCTTTCTTTCAAAAAAGGATTTTGTGTCATCTTATATTTTGTGTTCTTTAAGTTTGTAGTAGATTTATTAACTGGAATAAATGAAACTAAATGACCATAAAATTAAAACATCGTCAGGACGTGCTACTGCGTCATCAGATGTCGTTGTCATTCAGCCCGCTTGTGTTTTTGTGGTATTATAAAAATGAAATGCTGTAGGCTGTTATGATCATCATAATTTTCTTTAATAAATAATGACCCCCGTTGCACTGTACCACCGCTGGCAAAACCTTATGAAATACAAGTGAAACATTAAACTAATTTACAGTCACAGTACTAAAATAAGGGTAATAAATATAGGCGTTTCTTATTTGCATAGAATTTACGCAAAGTAAATGTAAACCTTTATATCTACCTTTAGATTATATCATGTGTAACACTAGAAAGCAAGTAAAAATTAATGAAAGCAAACAGGGTGCGCGTTGTTTTCGGTGAACTTGAGCGTGTCAGAAAATGAACCGAAACTCTATGTACACTCGCCTCACAGACGTGAAAATATATAAATATAGAAAGCGAAATATCTGCTTTTATATAAACTAATGAAAACAATTTTAGATGATGTAATTTGTATGAAAAGGGAATTATAGGCGCATCCAAGAGAGAGAGAGCGTGTGCGCTCAGTTTAAGTTTATTAATGCACGAAGCACAAACTCTCCCTCCCTCAATAAATCCTCGGTAACAGCAATACGGTGAATTATGCACAAAACATCTAAGCGTTTAATCATTACATTTTTTTCTTCTGTAAATGTCACTTTTTTGTGCCATCATTCACCAGCATTGTTGGGTGTAACGCATTACAAAATATTGATGTAATGATCAGTGATGGCCGGTCAATAATGGGGCGCAGGGCGGCCCTTACAGTTAGGCAGGGAAGAACGCTCCTTTAACATAATAATTATTTATTTGAATAATGAAATAAAGTCATTTAGTCACAATATTCTGCTGTTTTTCTTAATATAATTTATTTACAATTGAAAAAAAACTCTAAACTGTATTACATTCATTTGTGTTGGTGTACGCGGGGCGCCGGACAAACGAGTGTCTGTGTAGACACATAAATCTTTGAAAAGCATGTGACCTGAGGCTGAGCTCTGATTGGATCTTTTCAAATCATCCTTGGGGCGGAGCACTGTGCGCCCTGAACCCTCCCACTTTTGTTCTTCGCGAATCATATTGTTTTTAAATATTTGGGCTCATGTGATTGGACCATGTGATTCTCAGCGGGTCTTTTCCAGCCCTTCTTATGGCGAGCGGAGCTGCTGACTGGATGTGATGTGAGTCAGGACTTTATTTTATACTAGTAGTGATGATCACAGCATAATCACCTGATAAATGGCTATTTACAGGCCAGTATTAAAAGTTTCATTTTTATTTTGTTTGCGCCCCCCACTGGTAATGAGTAATCTAACGTGTTAGCTCCGCCATTTAAGTACTCAGTTATTTAGTTATATTTTCAAAAATGTAATCCATTATTTAGACAATTTATGTACTCAGTGAGCCAGACAGCAGCGATTCCGTTAGTGTGTGTGTGTGTGTGTGTGTGCGTGTGTGTCTGCTATAGAAACTCTTAAGCCTATTAAAAGTCCTCCTCTCTACTCTTAACAAATTTTTACCTTAGGAGCTGTTTTTAGGGCTAAGATGTTTTGTGAATCATTTTTATCTTTACTAATATTTAATCCTAAATTTAAGGAGAAATTCTAAGAAAATGCCATAATTCAAAGAATTTTCTTAGTATTTCGTCACTAGGAGCAACTTTTAGTCTTAAGAAGCTTTGTGAATACGGGCCCTGGACTTCATATGAACTGAACACAGTATGAGGTCTGATCAATCCCTGCTCTCCGTTATCACCCAGATGAGGATGGGGTCCCTGCTGAGTCCGG
Source organism: Clarias macrocephalus (assembly GCA_011419295.1). Taxonomy (NCBI): domain Eukaryota; kingdom Metazoa; phylum Chordata; class Actinopteri; order Siluriformes; family Clariidae; genus Clarias; species Clarias macrocephalus. Next base: position 7,286 of record JAAGKR010011333.1, read on the forward strand.
TTCCTCTCAAGGTTTCTTCCTATTACCATCTCAGGGAGTTTTTCCCTCTGCACCGTCACCCTCGACTCGTTCATCAGGGACCATCTGATCATTCTGAGTCACACACACTCACATCTCATACAAACTTTCATAATTTTTTTGGATTGTGTAAAGCTGCTTTGCAAATGACAATTGTTAAACGTTATACAAATAAACATGAATTGAAGAATTGATTTGTTAGATGGTTGTATAAAAATATGCTGATAATTTGAGTACATTATATTTTTAGTTTTTATTTTATGTATTTTAGAAATCTTTGTAAGAGTATTTGTAATTTATATGTTTTTATACTACACACTTAATACAAACAATTAATCTCTTTTCTCTTGTAGCACAAAAACTTTAAAGCCAGCAAAATATCATGGTAATAATATATCTTTTTTTGTATTCTGGAAAATTCCTTTAGCCTTTAATTTGCTGATTCAGTGATTTGTTCCTGGAAAACCAGACAGATCTTTACCTCAGTTTACTTTAAGTCGGTTTTGTTTGGATGAACACTGGGAGATGATGCACAGATATGGAGAACCATTGAATCAATGATGGACTTTAAAACACACACACACACACACACACACACACACACACACACACACACACTTCAAATAAACAGCATCTTATACTGCATTACAAATGTAGTAAATATTTAATACATCATTTTAAACATGTACAACATTCATCCTAAAGCCACATTTTATATTCTCAGGATCTAATATATCTCAAGATATTCCTCACACACTCACAATGTCAATTATTATGGACAACTTAAACCACCTGTGAGCTCTAGATAAATCCTGTCTTGATATTATAAATCAAATAACCTGACCTGCCTCTTTCTCTCTCTCTCTCAAACACACACACACACACACACACACACACACACACACACACAGGGTTAAATCTTTTAATAAACTAGCAGTGTCTATCCTGTAGGTCTTCCTGCAGCACGTCACAGTTACCCTCGCCCTGAGTGTGTACCGCTGTGTTCCAGTGCTGTTCTCACATCACCGCCTTCCATTTCAGTGAGGATGAGGAGGGTGTATAACGTCATGTAGGGAATCATCTGTGATGTAGAGGTGTGTGTGTATTAGACACAGAACTGGAACACAGGACACATATTACACATCCTACACACACTACACAATCTATATAACCATAAACATTATAAAGACAGCTGTTTTCTGTTAAACAACATCTTTATACCATTAATAAACCTCATTATTATTATTTTAATTACATTTTTTTATATTATTTGAGCATTAAAGTTGAACCGGTGTAAATCTGATGATCTATCAGAGCTGAATGTTCCCGTGTTCCCCGACCTTCATGTTCTCTCAGCGCTCTGTCAATGACCTGATCCTCTACCTCAAGTACACCTGATGTAGCTCTGACTCTCTCTCACACACACACACACACACACACACACACACGCACACGTCTCTGTGTTTCAGAGTTCATCCAGCAGGGGGCATTAGAGCTCAGAGCGAGAGCGGGAAATCCGCGGCCCTTTCCTCATCTCTTTCCTCTTCTCCTCCTTCCTCCTGCGCTTCTGTTCCTCACGGAGAATCTTCTGGAAGGCCTCCGCAGTGTGGAGCACCTGAGAGAGAGAGAGAGAGAGAGAGCATTATTCAAGTTCTGCTCTCCGATTGGTCAGATAATGTTGATTAATTCTCTGTAACAGCAGAAGTATTCACACCCTTTGTCATGACCCTTTAATCTCAGGTGCTTCCCGTTTCCACTGATCATCCCTGAGATGTTTCTACAACTCGATTGGAGTCCGCTTGTAGTAAATGCAGTTGACCTCATTTGGAGAGGCACACACATGTCTAGATAAGGTCCCAGTTACAGTACAAACCAAGCCATTAAGTCAAAGGAACTGTCTGTAGACCTCCGAGACAGGATTGGTTCTTGGTCAACTCCCTGCCTAAGGTCCTTCTCCCCCAGTCGCTCAGTTTGGTCGGGTGGCCCGGTCTAGGAAGAGTCCTGCTGGTTCCTAACTTCTTCCATGTATAGATGATGAAGGCCACTGTGCTCATCAGGACCTTTGATGCTGCAGAAATGTTCCTGTTCCCTTCCCCAGACCTGTGCCTCAATCCAATCCTGTCTTAGAGGTCTGAAGACAATTCCTTGGACTTCATAGATTGGTTTGTGCTCTGACACAACTGTAGGACGTTCTATAGACAGGTTGTGAATTTACCGCAGGTGGACTCCAATCGAGGTGTAGAAACATCTCAAGGGTGATCATTGGAGACAGGAAGCACCTGGGAGTAATTTTGAGAGTCATGGCAAAGGGTATGAATACTTATGTACATCAGATTTTTTTTTTAATTATCTTTTAATAAATTTGCTAATAATTCAAACTCCTTTCGTGTTGTGATTCTGGGTATTGTTTGAAGAATTTTTTTTGGAAAATAATGTTTTTGTTCCACTTGAGAATGAGGCTGTAACACCACACAATGTGGAAAAAGTGAAGCACTGTGAAGACTTTCTGGTTGCTCCATATTGTTGTTACAGTAAATAAATGTTTGCAAACTGAAAATAGTGTTAAAAGTATGTGCACCCCTCATTCACTCAAAGGAGAGTGGAGCAGCAAATTACTGTACATGTGTAGTCAGGGGGGCACATATTTATGGCCATATGGTGTACATGTGTGCTGATGTGTGTGTGCACGTGTGTGTGTGTGTCTCACGTCATCTTTCTCTGTACGGTAAGGGTTAATGAAGTCTGGAGATTTCTCTGTGATTCCCAACTCCTGAGACATCTGTAAGGAAAACAACGAGATCAGAAACAGGACCGTCTTCGATGACATCATCTCACACACACACACATACACACACACCAGAGTGAGGACTTGTTGGTGATTCCCTCCGTTAAACACTCCAGACTGGTTACAGAAGCTCAGCCCCCAGCGCAGCGTCTTCTCCCACTCTGTGTTACGGTCGTAGTAATGATGGACAATACGCGGGAAACGCAGAGCCACGTCTCCAAAAAACGCCGTGTTCTCCACCACATGGGAGTACGCTGTGTAAGAGAAAACGAGACAGAGGAGATGTGAAACACACACACACACACACACCACCCCAGTGTAATAGATTAATCTTATACACACTGTGCTTAATGAAGTGAAACTCACCTTCTTTAATTTTATCATCCAGTGGGAACGGATCATCCGGCTGCAGGTTAGCAGCTACAAGAACCACTCTGGAGTCCTCTAGTACCTACACACACACACAGACACACACACACGTCTCAGGGCAGCTCCCAACCCACCTACCCTGCTGACCACATCAGCGTCACCACTGACACCAGTACCAGGCTACTGGTGTTACCATCACCGTTCAAACACGCCGACACCCATTTACACACAAGTTGTGTAGCTCCAGCAAATTATTCAAGACCCTTCGCGTCCTTGTCCGTCCTCTCAGAGTATGATGTGGAACTAGCATTCTGTACACGCAAAACAAAACTCCCTGAGAGTGAACTGCAGGAAAAGCGATCAGGTCGGGTGTTCTGGTCTCTCCAAGGTCATAACAGTAACTTAAACTAACTTCAGTCACAAAACTCAGAGTGAGATACAGCTGGTCATTATGTCCAACAGTGCTGCCAATGCTGCCGTTTTATAATATATCTACAGTATCTTCGCGTTTCTAACATTAATATTCTTTATAGACAAAGAGATTTTTTAAATATATAATAACAATGACTTTAGTGGTTAGCACGGTCGCCTTGCACCTCCACGGTCCGGGTTCAAGTCTCACCTCGGTGACAGTGTGTCAAGTCAAGTCAAGTCAATTTTATTTGTATAGCGCTTTTAACAATTGACATTGTCGCAAAGCAGCTTTACACAATAAAAAGAAGTAAGTAAGTTTGTATGCAATTTTACAAGTTTACTCCGGTTTCCTCCCACAATAGGTTAGGTTAATTGGCGTTCCCAAATTGCCCGTAGTGTGTGAATGTGTGTGGATGGATTGGCAGATCATCCAGGGTGTACTACCCCACCTCATGCGGCAATTCTCCTGGGATAGGCTCCATGCCCCTGTGACCCTAAATACAGGATAAAGTGGTATGGCACATTTTATTTTAATTGTTAATCAAGGGCATTGGTGGTGGCACAGTGGTAAATTTCTCGCCCGCCATGTGGAAGGTCCGGGCTTGATTCCAACCCAAAACACAAACCGCACTGTGGCGACCCCTCATGGGAAAAGCCAAAAGATTAACAACAACATTCCTATTCTTATTATGGTGGTGGTGGCTCAGGTCGGGGGTTCGAGCCCCAGCTCTGCCAGGTTGCCGCTGTTGGGTCCTTGCGTGAGGCCCTAACCCCTGGATATGATAAATAATATTTGAATTTGTGAATTTGAATAATGAATTTACTTCACAGGGGGGCGCCCTACATTCAGAGTAGTGTCAGGGGTCACACACTAGTAAACCTACAGCAGGTATGTTTGATGGTATATGTGGGGGTTTCCACAAGGTTCTGTTCACACTGTCACCTGAAACAACAACCAGGTACCAGTATCGGTACTCAGTACCATCACAAAGTGGTGTCTGTGCATCCCTACCCCGTATTTCAGGTAAGAAAAAAGGAAGGAAAGAGAAAACAGATGAGAAGACACAGTACCTTGAAGAGCCCCTTCAGCATGATGTCGATGATTTTGTACTGCTGATTAACGTCGTTCAGATCCACCAGATTCTTCAGCGCGTTCAGCTGGTCCTTCCTCTTCACCTCAAACAGCCGCTTATCTAACACACACACTCAGGAAAATAACACACACACACACACACACACACACACACACACACACACACACACACACACACACACACAGAGTAGGATACAGATCTCCAGGTTGGAGTCGTGTCTGTGTCGTGAGGGGTGTGTGTTGGACTCCGTGGAACACACAGCACCGAATGCTGCAACCAGCAGCACAGGACACACACTCAGCATGATCTCTCACACACACGCGGGGAACCACCTGTAACACACACACAGGTAGAGAGAACATTGTGATGGAGGTATGAAGAGAGTGCGAGGTCACATGACCAGACTGACACACACCTGGTCTAAAGCAAACTCTGTCACTGCATGGTGTGTTACAGCGGAGCCTGTAAGGAAAACATAACGGGGACAATCTGAAATGTCCGAACGCCCAGGCCAGACACACACACAGTCTGGCACTGAGCTCGCAGTGCCTGACTCGCACAGCTACTTCTGGTCTACTTCACCACTAATGCTACGTCTCTCTCTCACTGTAACACACACAGCACAGCTTTACAATAACAAACACGCGGTAATAACATTGATATCACAACACCTTTTAAAAAGAAACTGTATGATGATTTTAAATGTTTAATCGTGTGTAATCTTTAATGTATGATTATGTCATTTTTAAGGAGCTTAATTTATTCATTTAGTATATATGGAAGGAGTCTCCAGTGTCAGTGCTGTGTAACATCAGAGGTAAATATATTATTTATATAGCACCTGTTCACTGCCAAGTAGCCCCTGGGTAATGAACAAAGAGCAAAATGCCAAATGTGGACTAAATTTGTCAAATAAAATAATAAAATACACAAAAAAAAGGAAAACAGAAATAAAATAAGGAGGTCAAATATTGATAATATAAAATAATAAAATCAAAGATAAAACAATAACAGCAACACAAATCACTCAAATTACAGGTAGTCCTCGACTTATGAATGAGTTCTGTTCCGGGAGCATGTTCACAAGTCAGATATGTTTGTAAGTAAGACAACATTAAGTCTTACACACCTTTGACACGAATATACAATATAAATCAGACCAATCCTTAGGACAAACACCCTGTCCCCTTTCACAACACTGCCAACATGTGGCCAAATACCGTAACCACGCCTAAAGAAATTAGTCTCAGTGAAATGTAAGCATGGTCTCTGCATCTTTAAATCCCAGATGCCATTCTGCCTCAGAGCTGTTTTCAATTTAATTTGTATTGTGATTCTGTAAGTCTCAAAGTTCGTGATCCTTAATCAATACAGTTTGTACCTTTTGGTACTGTTTCTTGTTGTGATATAAAAGGAATAAACACTTTAGGGTGTAGTGTTACTGTAACCAGCCTGAATTTCCTGTAACACTTCATCACACCACATCGTCACTCTGAGTGTATCTCTCTCAAACACACACACACACACACACACACACACACACACACACACACACACACACCACTGTAATGAATTATGTTATTGACAGGCTGAAAGTGTAAGGTTCAACAGCACACACATGGTGCAGATCAAATACATAAATCAACACTTACTCCTAAAAACACAATATGAAAGTTAAAAAATATATAATAAATTTAAACTCTACAGTACCAGTCAAAAGGTTTGTACACCCCTCATTCGAACTCTCTCTCTACACTGTAAAACAACACTGAAGGCGTTTCTCTAAAACACACAATAATCTCCTCTGAACAGTTGATATTGAGATGTTTATCTGCTACTTCTGCTCTGTAAAGCTTCATAACGGCTCTAATCTGAGGTGCTGCTTGTTAATTGGTGATTTCTGAGGCTGGTGACTCTAAATGAGCTTCTCCTCTGCAGCAGTAAGTTTTGGTCTCTCTTTCCTGGGAAGGTCTTCATGAGAGACAGTTTCATCATGGAGCTCGATGGGGTTTACAAACACACTCGACACGATACTGTTCTTGTAGGAACTATTCCAGAACAGCCGACCTTCATGTCTTATAATAACAACTGAGGTTTAAGTTTTTAAGTTCAGTCTTTAATTGTCTCAAAAATTACTGAACAGTGAAATTCTCTATTCTTTACATATCACAGCTTCTTATTAGTAGTCTGGGGTCAGAGCACAGGATCTGCCATTATACAGCACCCCCTTGTAGAGACAGAGTTAGGCAGAAACCTGGCAGAGCTGGGACTCGAACCGCCGACCTGATCCGTAACTCAGAGCCTTAACACATTGATCTGGTGTTGTAAATTAATTACCTTATGCCTACACAGTTAAATCACCGTTTTGGAAAAAAAAGAAAAAATTTAATGTATTGTTCCAGAGCCTAAATCTAAACTTGTGTCTAAATTTCCAGGTGGTCATTTGTGTATATATACAGTGGGTACGAACCCCCTTAAATTTTTCTCTCATTGTTATATTGCAGCCATTTGCTAAAATAGTTTAAGTTATTTTTTTCCTCATTAATGTAGACACAGCACCCCACATTGACAGAAAAACACAGTATTGTTGACATTTTTGAAGATTCATAAGAAAAGAAAAACTGAAATATTACATGGTCCCCAGTACTCAGACCCTTTGCTGTGACACTCATATTTAACTCAAGTGCTGTCCATTTCTTTTGATCATCCTTAAGATGGTTCTACAGCTTCATTTGAGTCCAGCTGTGTTTGATTATACTTGATTAGGAAAGCCACACACCTGTCTATATAAGACCTTACAGCTCACAGCGCATGTCAGAGCAAATGAGAATCATGAGGTCAAAGGAACTGCCTGAAGAGCTCAGAGACAGAATTGTGGCAAGGCACAGATCTGGCCAAGGTTACAAAAAAATTTCTCCTGCACTTAAGGTTCCTAAGAGCACAGTGTCCTCCATAATCCTTAAATGGAAGACGTTTGGGACGACCAGAACTCTTCCTAGAGCTGTCCGTCCAGCCAAACTGAGCTATTGGGGGAGAAGAGCCTTGGTGAGAGAGGTAAAGAATAATCCAAAGATCTAGAGATGCAGTCGGGTGATGGGAGAAAGTTGGAGGAAGTCAACCATTACTGCAGCCCTCCACCGGTCGGGGCTTTATGGAAGAGTGGCCCGACGGAAGCCTCTCCTCAGTGCAAGACACATGAAAGCCTGCATGAAGGACTCCAAGATGGTGAGAAATAAGATTCTCTGGTCTGATGAGACCAAGATAGACTTTTTGGCATTAATTCTAAGCGGTATATGTGGAGAAAACCAGGCACTGCTCATCACCTGTCCAATACAGTCCCAGCAGTGAAGCATGGTGGTGGCAGCATCATGCTGTGGGGGTGTTTTTCAGCTGCAGGGACAGAACGACTGGTTGCAATCGAGGGAAAGATGAATGCAGCCAAGTACAAGGATATCCTGGATGAAAACCTTCTCCAGAGTGCTCACGACCTCCGACTGGGCCGAAGGTTCACCTTCCAACAAGACAATGACCCTAAGCACACAGCTAAAATAACGAATGAGTGGCTTCACAACAACTTTGCGACTGTGGCCCAGCCAGAGCCCGGACTCTCTGGAGAGACCTGAAAATGGCTGTCCATCAACGTTTACCATCCAACCTGACAGAAGTGGAGATGATCTGCAAGGAGCAATGGCAGAGGATCCCCAAATCCAGGTGTGAAAAACTTGTTGCATCTTTCCCAAAAAGACTCACGGCTGTATTAGACCAAAAGGCTGCTTCTACTAAATACTGAGCAAAGGGTCTGAATACTGGGGACCATGTGATAGTTCAGTTTTTCTTATTTAATACATCTGCAAAAATGTCAACAATTCTGTGTTTTTCTGTCAGTATGGGGTGCTGTGTGTACATTAGTGAGGAAAAATGAACTTAAATGATTTTAGCAAATGGCTGCAATATAACAAAGAGTGAAAAATTTAAGGGGGTCTGAATACTTTCCGTCCCACTGTATACTAAACATTACTATTTAAATTATAGTTTTACGGAGTCAGTGTGACGATACATGAATTACCCCACAACAGAATCGTGACATGTACCTGAATTGATTCCCCCCCCCCCCCCATCTTCAATTTTAATCGGCATTTATTTAATAATTTTAAAATAAAGATAATAGACAGGCTGGTGAGAGAACAGCTGTTTATACTGGATATCATTGAACTGGAACCCGACCCCTTAAGTAACTTCCACAGAATCGACAGATATCTCTCCAGGGTGGGGCGTATCCATCGCCTGATGTGCAGGATGACGCGAGGACGCATCAAAATACCGAAAACATCAACTGTAATGTCAGGGAGAACAGAGGTTACATGTACGTCATGTCGGGTTCTAACGAGGACCAACGTTAATGACTGAGGTGTAAGAGGAATAAAACCCTGCAGGACCTCTAGGACCGCGCGGTGCTGATTATTCCTCTATAACGTTTCTATAGTGAGGCCGTATTTCACACTGACTCAACACACAGGACCTGAGACTGGAGTCGGGTTCGAACTCAACAATCACTATAGAGAGTCACTACCATCAGCAGGGTTTTACCTCTCGAACAACAACCTCACAGCCAGGGGTGGGACATCACACATGAGCACTGCTCTCAGGACACACTCTGTGTGTGTGTGTGTGTGTGTGTGTGTGTGTGTGTGTGTGTGTGTGTGTGTGTGTGTGATCAATACTAAAGAGATCAGGTTCTCATTTCACTCATTCTAGTATTGTACAGCTGAACATTGTCCCCCCACATACACACACACACACACACACACACACACACACACAGATCATGCTATGAAAATCTTTGCAGCTCATGATGGCATTAATAATGTGATTCACTCACACACACACACACACACACACACACACACACTCTCTCTCTCTCTCTCTCTATACATCATTAGGTTGACGGTGTGTAACCCAGAAGCTCTCCACTCATTACACTGAATAGTACAGAACACACACCGGAAGTGTGTGTGTGTGTGTGTGTGTGTGTGAATGACTCTTACCTTTACACAGGAAACAGGAAGCAGCAGCACAGAGTCCAGTCTACATGAACACTGGAACGCTTTATGTGTGTGTGTGTGTGTGTGTGTGAGAGATGTTTAAACTGATGACGTCGCGTTACTAGCGCTCTCACACACTCACACACCGGCTCTCTCGCGCCACTCCACCGCTGCCACGCGCTGCCCCCCGCCGACCAATCAGCGCTCAGCTTCACAACAGCGTGTGTGTGTGTGTTCTCTAACACACACAGAGAGAGAGAGAGTGTGTGTGTGTGTGTGTGTTGAGGTTATTATCGTCACTATACACACCACACAGATAAAGGATGAGTGTTCCACACCGCGCGCGTCTGTTTCCACCCGGACTGATTATCACAGCACACACACACACACACACACACTCCGCCCTGCAGAGGGAGCTCTGCTCACACAGTCCACTAGCTCATGGGGTTCAGTGACTGACCTCCTGCTGTGTATTATGGGATGTTCTATTAAACCTTAAACACGTGTGTGTAACAGATGTAAGCTCTGTATGTGCACTACCCAGTGAGCAGGCTTTGATCTCACACACACACACACACACACACACACACACACACACACACACACACACACACGGTAAACACTTCCACCTCCTGTACATCATCACCTACAGACTCCACCAGTCATTCCTGAATCGTGTGATAAGTGAGATGTGGGGTGAAGCAGCATGTGGCAAACGGTATTCTGTGTATTATTTGTTTAAGTGAAGAATAATTTATCCATCCGTCCATCTGTCGTCTACACTGTTTATCCCGTGTGATCAAAACCAGAGAACATGGAGGAAGTCCACTGAGGGTGTTTCCACACCAGGGCCGCGGGATCGTCCGGGTCATTCTGACCAGTGGGAACGCGATCGTTCCCCGCGCAGGAACCGAGTCCGGGTCCGCTGAGAGACAATGAAGCTGTTTCCACATGACACACGACTGATTCATAACGATTTTAAAAAATGTATTATTACATATAAATAACATCGCCTGTGAATGCAGACTTTAGTGTCACCCTGTGTGTTGTGATGCTGTGACGTGTGTGTGTGTGTGTGTGTGTTAGAACACGTGTATGTTAGAATTACTACCTGACCTTTATTTCAACTCCTTACACCAAATTACTTTATTAACCTCATAACACACACAGAAATGAAACACAGAGCAGTGTGTGTGTGTGTGTGTGTGTGTGTGAGAGAGAGAGAGAGAGAGAGAGAGAGAGAGAGGAGTTTATTAAACTAAGAACAGAGAGGAATTCTTATACACACACACATTACACAGTAAATATTCCATAACAATATAAAGAAGAACAAGGCAGTAAACTCTCTCTGTGCTGTACAAACACACACACACACACACTCTGGGTACACGTGTGTGTGTGTGTGTGTCTGCATGCGTGTGTGTGAGATCGAAGGCTAATGATTCACGGTGAAGTCAGCAAGGCAGATGGATACATGTCCCACTCGACTGAGGCATGGTTAAGGACAAACACAAGTGTGTGTGTTTGTGTGTGTGTGTGTGTGGGCAGGATACAGAAAACCCCCAGCACTGCTCTCTGAAGGCCGCAGATGGTCAAGGGGCTCCAACAGTCTCTCCACTCTCAGTTTCACTTCTTCACTCAGAGGACGCTCACTGCACTGACACACACACACACACACACACACACACACAGAATCACAATACTGATCTCATTCCATATATATTTATCTATAAGATATCCACATTAGAGCTGAGAGGAGTGCGCTGTTCCACTATAGATGTGCTGTGTGTGTGTGGTGTGTGGTGGGGCAAGTGTGCAGGGTATCTGGGACAGAACAGAACGTGTCATGGTGTGAAGGATGATCTCAGAGACCCCGCCCCCTGGTGGAAGGGATTGATTACCCCTTGACATGACATGCTCTGAGCAGCAGGAGGCGCTGTGGTGCCCTGAGGAGGAGGAGAGACAGAGAGAGAGAGAGACTACAGGAGAAGATCCATCACCTGCTCCATCACACATGGAGATCCCTCATGAGGACACACGACTCTGAATTAATCTTCTCACTCATATTGTCGCCATGGCAACACACACATGGGAAACCAAACCAAAGAGCGTGTGTGTGTGTGTGTGTGTGTGTGTGTGTGTGTGTGTGTGTGTGTGTGTGTGTGTGTGTGTATGTTTACCTGGATCAGCAAACGTTTCAGAGAGTGTACGGTGTTCCCGCTCATCTCCTGCACTCCTCTCCTCTCAGCACTCTCACACACACACATGATGTCTGACTCCCACTGCAAACCATCTCCGGACCACTGAACCAGCTACACACACACACACACACACACACACACACACACACACACACACACACACACACACACACACAGTGTGTAGGTCTTTTCTTTTTTTTTCTTTTTATTAGAAACACTGTAGTGTGTGTGTGTGTGTGTGTGTGTGTGTGTTACCAGTGTCAGTAGGCGGAGTGTTGCAGGGTGCAGTGTGAGACAGTCGCCCGAGTTCAGCAGAGTGTAGAGCAAGAAACCACTCCAGGGCTGACACACCAAATGCTGAACTACACACACACACACAGCGTAAGGGAATTTGTAGATCTGTAGTATTCCACACACACACACACACACACACACACACACACACACACACACACACACACACACACACACACACACACACACAGATATATAGAACAGAGAATTTGTGAATCTTAGT
>JAAGKR010011334.1:0-10000 GCA_011419295.1 Clarias macrocephalus
TCAAGTCAAGTCCATTTTATTTATATAGCGCTTTTAACAATTGACATTGTCGCAAAGCAGCTTTACACAATAAAAAGAAGTAAGTCTGTATGCAATGTGTATGAATCAAAATGATAAGATTGTCCCTGATGAGCAAGCCGAAGGCGACAGTGGCAAGGAAAAACTCTCTGGGATGGTAATAGGAAGAAACCTTGAGAGGAACCAGACTCAACAGGGAACCCATCCTCATCTGGGTGATAACGGATAGCAGGGATTGATCAACTTAATAATGTGTACTGGAAGTTCAGTGTAACAGGAGATGTGTTAAAATTAAAATTAAAAGGAGTCCAGTTTGTTCTTGGAGGCTCAGGTAGACTGTAGGAGATTCCAGTCCTGAGCTATCGAACAATTGAAGTCACAGGTCCCCAGAGCATCAATCGATGATAGGACAGTCTTAATGGAAACCATCCCCAGCCACCATACAAATCCAGGCAGACCACACAGGGCATTCATGCGACGAGATCTCCAACCAGAAGCAGGACTCCAGGACCAGTCTAAGCCAGTGAGTGATTGATGGCACTCAAAGAGTGAGTGAGTAACGATGCTCTAAGTCCGTGAGTGAGTGAGTGATGGCGCTCTAAGCCAGTGAGTGAGTGAGTGATGGCGCTCTAATCCAGTGAGTGAATGATGGCACTCTAAGCCAGTGAGTGAGTGAGTGAGTGATGGCGGTCTAAGCTAGTGAGTGATGGCGCTCTAAGCTGTTGAGTGAGTGATGGTGCTCAAAGAGTGATTGAGTGATGGCGCTCTAAGCCAGTGAGTGAGTGAGTGATGGCGCTCTATGCCAATGAGCGAGTGTTGGCGCTCTAAACCAGTGAGTAACGGTGCTCTAAGTCCGTGAGTGAGTGATGGCGCTCTAAGCCAGTGAGTGAGTGATGGCGATGTAAGCAAGTGAGTGATGGTGCTCTAAGCCCATGAGTGAGTGAGTGATAGCGCTCCATGCCATTGAGTGATGGCGCTCTAAGCCAGTGAGTGACTGATGGTACTCTAAGCCAGTGAGTGAGTGATGGCGCTCTAAGCCATTGAGTGATGGGACTTTAAGCCAGTGAGTGACGGATGGCGCTCTAAGCCAGTGAGTGATGGGACTTTAAGCCAGTGAGTGAGTGATGGCGCTCTAAGCCATCGAGTGATGGGACTCTAAGCCAGTGAGTGATGGGACTTTAAGCCAGTGAGTGAGTGATGGCGCTCTAAGCCATCGAGTGATGGCACTCTAAGCCAGTGAGTGACTGATGGTACTCTAAGCCAGTGAGTGAGTGAGTGATGGCACGTTAAGCTATTGAGTGAGTAATGGCGCTCTAAGCCAGTGAGTGAGTGAGTGGTGGCGCTCTAAGCCAGTGAGTGAGTGAGTGATGGCGCTCTAAGTCAGTGATTGAGTGATGGCGCTCTAAGCCAGTGAGTGATGGCACTTTACACTAGTGAGTGAGTGATGCGCTCTAAGCCAGTGAGTGATTGACAGCGCTCTATGCCAGTGAGTGTGTGATGGTGCTCTAAGCCAGTGAGTGACAGCCCTCTAAGCCAGTGAGTGATTGACTGCACTGTAAGCCAGTGATTGACCCCGCTCTAAGCCAGCGCATGATGGCGTCCTAAGTCAGTTAGTGAGTGATGACTCAGAAAGTCTGTTTTAGTAATTTAATTAACATAGATCCACAAACTCGGACCACACTGAATGCACAGCCGGCACCTCTGATCTGAAGCTAGGACTGTTAAATATTAGATCCCTTGCATCTAAAACAGTTATTGTTTTTTAAAAATAATTTTTACATAAATTTTTTTTTCTAATTTAGTCATGTCCAATTCCTCCTTGTCACTAGGGGGCTCCCACATTAAGGCTACTACTACCACTCAGCCGGGATGTTTACTATCACGTGTTTCCTCCGAACCACGTGATGCCAACCGACAGTGGTATCCTCTCCTTCCGCTTGCGTGAGCTCACAGACGCCCCTGATTGGCTGTAGAGCCATGATCAATGTGGGAGACCCAAGTACCTCTCACCCCTCCCCTTTGAGAGAGCTCGGCCAATCAGCTCTCTCTAGGCCTCCGGGTGCGAGAGTGGACAAAGTGTTAATTACTGGAGACTTTAATATTCATTTTGAGAATCCAGAAGACCCCCTGAGAACAGCATTTATGTCCATACCGGACTCAGTAGGAGTAAATCAATGTGTAGTAGGACCCACTCATAAAGCAGGTAGTAAGTATAAGAAATATAATCACAATTCCACAGTCTGAAGCTATTTCAGACCACTGTCTTGTCTCAATTAAAGTGTGTCATAGTAATAATGTACGCACAACGCCGTTAAATGTACATTCACATCACATACCACACAGAGCTTCATCAGTAATCTCCCAGAATTATCAACTTTGATTGGATCGTCATATGACTCCACAGAACTCGATCAGGCCACTCAACATTCCGTTATACATTAGATAATGTAGCTCCAGCTAAAAGGAAATTGATTAGAGATAAGAAACTCGCTCCTTGGTATAATGACCACACACGCACTTTAAACAGACCGCTCAGAAATTAGAACGTAAATGGCGTCAAACTAAATTGTTAGTATTCCAAATAGTGTCATGCTCACTCGCACCGCAAACGGCACTAGGACCCAGAAGTAGTACGGTCGCAAGTCAGGAAGCATAAAAGGAAACAAGATGGCGCTTCACATCGCTCAATCATTGAGTTTGCCCATGCTATCGCCGACACTTCGTCCGTCTAAGCGTGAGTACTCACTTTCTTGGGTTTCGCGTTCGATTGAGTGTGTGTTACTAGAACGCGAGTTTATTTGTGTAGACTCTTGCTCTCACTCCGGGAGAGTTCTAAAAATAAACAGCGTGAACTGTATCAGTCATGATTTAGGCCCCATCACAGCACAGAGGCAGCACTTGTTAAAGTAGTAAATTACCTCCTATTGGCCTCTAATCAGGGTTGTGTAACTATACTTGTGACCTCAGGGAAGCTTTTGACACAATTGATCATAGTATTCTCCTTTACAGATTAGAAAATGTAGTAGGAATTAAGGGAACGGCCCTCCCATGGCTCAGATCCTATTTGACTGATCGTTATCAGTTTGTAGATTTAAAAGGTGACCACTCTGCATGTTCTAAAGGGGTGTTTGGTGTTCCACAGGGTTCATTTTTAGGCCCACTGCTTTTCTCTATTTTCATGCTTCCTCTGTGCAACATACTTCATAAGCATGGTATTAGTTTTCATTGTTATGCTGATGACATACAGTTATACGTCTCAGCAAAACCAGATGAGAAAAACCAGCCTACTAAAGTTAAGCAATGTGTGCAGGACATAAGAGATTGGATGTTAATTAACTTCCTTTTGCTTAATCCTGATATCACTAAATGATGCAGAAAAACTAGTTCATGCCTTTATCACCTCTAGGTTGGACTATTGTGACGCCTTACTGTCTGGTTGTTCAACTAGGTGTATAAACAAGCTTCAGTTAGTTCAGAATGTAGCAGCGAGATTCCTCACTAGAACCAGAAGATACGAGCACATCACCCCTATCTTATCTACACTGCATTGGCTCCCTGTGAAATTTCACACTGATTTTAAGATACTACTATTGATGTATAAAGCACTAAATGTTCTCGCGCCGCAGTATCTGAGTGAACTGTTAGTGTCTTACGATCCGCCACGCCTACTTCCATCAAAGAATGCAGGCTGCCTGTCAGTACTACGTATTATTAAAACTACAGCAGGGGGCGGAGCTTTTTCTTACAAAGCACCAAAGTTATGGAATAGTCTTCCTATTAATGTTCGGGACTCAGACACAGTCTCAGGGTTTAAGTCTAGGCTAAAAACCTGTTTATTTAGCGCAGCATGTTTGTAAATAGATGAGCCTTAGGTAAAGGAGCAGATCTGGGGGACTCATGGACGTAGAGTATCTGGTGAACTGGTATGTTTAGATGTTGTCCTCCCCACTCTCATTGTTCACTCAGGTTTGTTGACGGTGAGGTGATTGGTCGCTTTACATCTCAGTTCCCCCTCATGTCTGTGTTTCCTTCTGGCTCCTCCCTTTTAGTGATGATTTCATAGTTAGTCCTGCCAGAGTCCCTGCTTGCTCTCTGCATTAAAGATACATTCACATTATACATTGTTTGATTGTGACCAGACCTAACTGCCATCTCTCCTTCTCTTCTGCTCTCTCTCTTTCCCTCTCTCTGTCTCTCTGTCAAGCTATACATGTCGCTCCTGAGCTGCCAGTGATCCAGACCCCCTCTGCCCCCTGAAGCTGTCTGACTCGTACTGGTGTCCTGCTTCTGGTTGGGGATCTCATCACATGGATGCCTCGTGTGGTCTGCCTGGGATGCGTGTCGTGACTGGGGACAGTTCCACTTTTCCACGAAGACGGTCTTGTCCTTGGCTGATGCAGACAGCTGTTCTCTGAGGACTTGTGACTTCAGTCGCTCGATAGTTCAGGACAATCTCACACAGTATGATGCAGATCAATCCCTGCTATCTGTTTTACTCAAATGAGGATGGGTTTCCTGTTGAGTCTGGTTCCTCTCAAGATTTCGTCCTGTTACCATCTCAGGGAATTTTTCCTTGCCACTGTCGCCATCGTCCTCGGCTTGCTCATCGTTTCATTTTGATTCATACATGTTCACTTCTCATACAAACTTATATAATTTAGTAGTTATAGTTTCAGGTTGTAGTAGTAGTAGGTTATAGTTATAGTTTATAGTTATAGTAGTCAGTGCTGTAGAGGTCGGCTTTATGTCTTGGAAAATCAACCCATAGACGGTTTTTTTTTTTTTTTTTAAATAAAGGCACATTAAAGATGATAACTGAGAGATAATTAAGTTACTGCAGTTAATAGTTGTGTTTATCGTGACAAGATTGGACAATAATGCCTTTCATTACTTCATTTTGAAAATGCATAAAATGCAGATGGTAATTTCCACATAAAAAATAATTTAATTTTAATAATCCAACAAGACACACAGGTTTCAACCCTAATATTTCAGCTTGCTGATGGGGGGCATGGCCTGTTACTTGAGTGAAGCAGTCAGCTGATCGAGTCCAGGTATTATTTTGCAGTTTGTGAGTTTTTTGTAGTCTCTAATGAAGAACAGAAGTTTTTTTTTTTCTGTTACTCGCTCAACAAGTCAAACTGCACCTCTCTCAGGTCCACTCACACTGACGACCAATCCCAGTGCAGGAGCTCTGGGCTGAACCTGGGCTGGCCAATCAGGTATAAGGGGTGGTTGTAGACTCCTCCCACTACTCTCTGTGTAAAATGTGTGTGAGCTGAGATGCGGAGCTGCTGGAGGAGCAGAGACTCAGACTGACAGACGACACGACACAGCACAGACTGTAAGACTGCACACACACACACACACACACACATACACTCACACACACATACACTCACACACACACACACACACACACACACACACTGATTTTTGTTGTAATCATCAATGAATTCATTTGTTTGTTTGTTTATTTGTTTAACTGGTGTGTAATGGGTTATAATGGTCTTTAATCTTGATGATGTGTATGTGTATGTGTGTGTCTGTGTTTAATCAGCAGTGTTTAATCTACAGACTGTAATGATTAACAGGTTCCTGGTGTTTGATAGTTAAATGTTTCACTCTGGAGATTAATGTAAACAATAACTGGTTCGGTCATAGATTAGCGATACACTCTGCACGCAAGAACATCTGGACTTCGGGGGCTGGGGGTGGGGGGTGTTTGTGTGAGGAAGGCTCAGCTTTTCTTAGACACAAGCAGGGGGCGCTGCAACGAAAACTGTTGGGAGCCACTGGTGTGTGTGTGTGTGTGAGAGAGTGAGTCATGAATTCATTGTTATTTTCTTGTGCTTGTTTCACACACACACACACACACACACACACACACACACACACACACACACACACACACACACACACAGCACAGTGAATGTGGTGCCTCATCACTCGGGTTCGGGTGGAGATCATGTGACCCAACAGTTGTTCTGTCTGATGTCATTGTAAGTGAGTGTGTGTTTCTTCCAAATTCCTTTTCCTGGACCTCCTGAGACCACCCTCGCGTCCCAGTTTGTCCCGCATGTAACTGATCCTGAACCTTGGGACATTCTGCTGATTAAAGATTAATTCCCAGTGCACGGCCCTCGTGCAGCTGTGGAAGGTCAGGAAAAGGTCAAAATGTTTAGGAAATGAGAGAATAAGAAAAGACATTGTTCTCATCAACAGCTTCACTCTCACTGTTTTTACGTCACGCAGGTAATAAAACATCACCTTTAATAAAAACATTTTTTTGTCATTTTGAAATGTTAAAGTCATGTTCTAGGAAATATCTGGACCTTGTTCTTGTGTGGCAAGTGTAGGGTTAAAAATTATGCTAGATTATATTGAAATGGTGCCAATGCAGGAGGCTTTTATTTTGAAATTTGTATCAGGAAAAGTTGCATGGTGATCAATGGTCATGTGATCACAGTACTGTTATTTTTGTTTCTTTAAGAAGCATTGTTCATGTCAGTCACATGGTGTGTAAGTGCAAGGGTAGAGCATTTCCGCGCGCCTTTTCTTGTTCGCAGGATGTCATTGTAATGAGAGGTACGTTTTTATCAGCTCCCCCCAAAAAAACAAAAAGTGTCCAAATACGGTTAATTACTTACTGTTTATAGATTTTCGGTATAAAATGTGTTTGTTTGTGAACATTTTATTAAGAGATCAGTAATGCATGTTCTGAACCCTGTAAGAATGTGTTTAATTCAAGCATGAATCTGTGCACTGGTCACTGCTACACGCGCGGATTGCACATTTATGATTGTGTAAAGTTAAATCTTCAACTTCAACAGTTTCCCTTCAATGATCCATGTGAGGTTTAAATGTATTGAAGGTGAATTGTAATAGTGTGCACTGTTTTACAGGCACGGCTAGACTAGATATTCTCCAGCTGCTGTCTGATGGTGTCTGTTATATTTTCATACAGAAACTGAAAAGCCGAAAGTAAACCACGTGTCAACCACATCATAGTGTGGGATCGCCTTATTTGTTGACACGCACACAACGCAGAAGAAAACTACACTTGGACAGGGTTTTATCTGAGTTCAGCGAGATCATTTCTATCATAATTCCTGACGAGTGACGCATGTGTATATAGAAATATTACTTTTGTTGTATTTGCTGTATCTTATTTTATTGTATAATTTTTTATTATTTCCTACTCCTACACCTAAGTACTTGTGTGTGTGTGTGTTTAGTCTGAGTTTAATCTGAGCTGCTGCAGCACTGCACTTTCCCTCATGATTAATAAAGATTTCTCCATCTTGTAGGAGTTACCCGATTGTTTGAAGCCTGATTTTCTTTCTGCTGAACTCAGAGAAGATGCTGAAGGGGAAAGTGGCTGTGGTGAGCGGAGCGGCTCAGGGTTTGGGGAAAGCCTTCTCACAAATCCTGCTGGAAAATGGAGCTCAGGTGACCTGCAGAAACACTCGCTAATTAAAGAAACACAGATTTATTTCAGCCTGCTCCGAATGTTTAGCTGTGAGTGTTGGTGTTCACCTTCAGGTGGCCATGCTGGATGTGAACGAGGCAGTGGGTCAGGAGCTGCAGGTCCAGTTCAATCAACAGTACGGATCGGACCGGACCCAGTTCTATAAAGCAGACGTGTCATCGGATCAGCAGTTTACAGGTACGTCCGAAGGTTAAAGGTCATGTTTACTTTAAACCTGAACACTGACCGAGTCTGTTTGTTTCATAACCAACTAAGCTAGCAACTGTGTGTGTGTGTACACACATATACACACTGCCGGGGCAAAAAGAGGTCACACATTCTGATATTTAATTGGATCACATTTTACTTATGGCACCATTTCAATTAGGAACATTTATTTTAGTCCGGAATCTTTCACACTCTGAGTCCTGGAATACGGCGTGTACCATCAGGGAAGAAGAAACCCTCTATAGATGTGATGTCCTGGTGATTCAGTACATTCAGGTGGTCATGTGACTTCATTTTTGTTGCCACATAACGTTGCTGAGTCTCGACCTGAGCGACTGAAGCGACCTCAGATCATAACACATGCTGGGTGCATCGCTTCATGAGCTTCCCGTCTTACCCTGACATGCCCATCACTCTGAAGACATTTTTTCTGATGAGTCTCACTAACAAGTGGTTTTATTATGGATACTTTGTGCATCTTCTGACACGGTGTGTAAGAAATGAGAAGCTCCTCACTGCATTAGGGTTAAATAACTTGTTACAGCAGAACCGTATTACTCACTGCAGTAATGATCTTATGGAAAACTCTTATTATTCTCTTAATTAAATCCATGTGGTGACTTTCTGTTTACCGGGCAGTGTGTGTTTGTGTGTGTTTGTGTGTGTGTCTGGTTCAGGAAAGGTACATATTTATGTTGAGTGGAGATGAGACATGCTGATAAGCTCTATATGCAAAGCATTAACTTCGTTCTCCTACGCAACTTTTAAAAACATGTGAAAGAAGAATTGTTTCTGTCCACCTCCACCTGTTCAACACCTCCAGGGCTTCAAAGCAACATCGTCTGGAACCAAGTCAATTGTTACACCCTCTGAAGCAGCAGGTCTGCACATGCTGCCGAGTCGTCTAATCAGATCCTCCAAAATACGGTCGGGATCCGATACATACAGACCTGTTTTACACACCGGTCCGATTTCCATCTTCACCTCCATCACTCTTCTCAGAGCCACAGAACTCTCACTGCAGTGAGAAACAGAAAAAAAACATTTAAATAATGTTTTTTGTGAACAAAGAGAAACTGAAGTTCAAAATATGTGCAGCACCGGTGACATGATATCTGACATGATGTCAGATAGCAGCCGTTACCTGGGCGTGACCTCAGTACCGAACAAGGAGAGTGGACCTTGGGGTTATTCATCAACAGAGGTTCTAGCACAGAGCCTCGAGAAAACTGACTAACCTGTAAAGATCAGGTGTGTTTTCGTGAAGGTGGAACTGCAGGTGGGTGTGAGCTTTCTGTCAGACTTCACTTACCTCATAAATCCATTTCTTCTACTGCACACACTGAGTCGGCTAAACCAGGCCTCCACCAGGACGTTGTGAGTTCTGACCCTGAGTCTAAGAGAACAAAACTGAAGGGGCTGTCTTTTTGGGAGGGGCTTACCCGGTCTCCCCTGCATTGGAAATTCATCTTTTAAAACAAGAAATCACAGCAGAATGTGTAGCATAGACATTTCATCCAATCAGTAATTACTCACGAGTCCTTGACCTTACCTTACCTGCTGTATCTCACCTCACAGCGCTACCTGTAGAAGTGTTTACAGAACTGAACGTGAACCCTTCAGGAGTCTAAGAGAGTAAGGAACACAATCACCACTACTTACTGATCTGTTGGAAGTCATATTCCTGTATTACATAAGACATCCATATCTTCTTTATCTTCTTCATCTTCATCATCATAGTCTACTTCAACATTTCATAATAGTTGTTTGTCACATTTGACCTAGTGGAGCTGATAAAGAGCGAACAGATTAAACAGCAGAGATACAGCTGCAGATCACTACTCTATACTCCGACCTGCTATAAATACAGAGGACGGCAAAGTACACGAATCCTGTACTGGAATAAAAGTCAAGAGACTTCAGGGAACATTTAACTACAGTCAAAGTCCTTCATTTATATTTGTACTTGAGTAAAAGCACAGAAGTACTCACCTTCAAATCTAATTCAACAGGAAACATACAGAGCTTGTATTAGTTCACTGTAGGCTTTGAGTTATAGGAAAAGTCTCTTTCTGTCTCCCTCCACTTCTGACTTTGATTGTTCTCTGAAGGGAAGACAAATCACAGAATTATGTGTCATGGCGATATTACTGCTTTAAATGCTACACACCAGTGCAGTTATGTAATGCAGCTCCACGCTGAAATGTAGTGAAGTACAAAGTACAGATGTTTGTTGTAGTAGTGGAGTAAAAGTAAAAAGCCTCCACTAATAAAACTACTTGA
>JAAGKR010011334.1:15000-19723 GCA_011419295.1 Clarias macrocephalus
ATTATGTTGAGTAGTATTTACTTACTGATCTGATGTAATTAAGTAAAACTATTTTCTATTTTAAGTAAATTTTACACGTTTTATTCAGTCAGTGTTACTTATTTTAAATAAATAAAATGAATCACTGTTACAATATAACAAAATAGTACTGTGACAATAAATAACTCGATTGCACATTTATTAAAATCTTTATTTAAAGGAATTAACATGTCCATACACAAACAAGATCAAAGCTTAATATTTAAACAGTAGTAAAGTGCAATGACATTTTTGATTATAAAACTTTTGCTTATTCAAGCCATCTTAACTTACATGTTTATACAAAAACTGGACAGAATCTTAACTAGAACAAATATTAACAGACTGCTTTTACAAATAAATCCTGCTTTTCAAGTAAATTCAGCAAGTCCATGGCCAAGTGCTCTGTAGCAAAGATACAATATACAGCTGACAGGATCCACATAAGAAATAGATTCTGCAATATAGAGAACATAAAAAGTAGTAATTAGTAGTCTGGAAAAGACCATTTACAAATACATTCAAAATACTTTCACTCATCTAATGATGAAAGAAACAAGGCTAAACATAACAATCTGTGTGTTTTACACTATATTTAGAAGAAAATGATTTTGATAAGGTCACTGAAAAAAAAAACTTAACATGGGGGGCATTTAATACAGACATGAAATGTTAAGGAGAAAGTAGTTTTCCTTAACGTACTGCATTCAAATCTCGATGAAGTCTGAGGGTTAAAAGCGCGCGGCATGTCTGCTCGCAACAGCGCCATCTAACGCCAAACTTGTAAAACTAAACTGTCGTGTAAATATGTGGTAAGAATCTCCGAACAACTGCACAAAATTGTATCTCAACAAAATTAAATGAAACAAAATCATATATCACGGATAAAGTAACACATTGAAGACTGACGCGTCTTTATGTAAAACACGGAGATTTGAATATGTCGGACGGCGGAGACTAAAGATCATCAACTCGAGTTTCCAAATGTGCAGAAAATATACAGAATTAAGCGATGACAGCACAATTGCTCAGGATTAACACAATTACCAAATACACGGAGTCAAAAACTCCAAGATATTATACATTTTCAACTATTACTTACCTGGCGAAGAACATGGAGAAGCACTTTGGAGAAGGTCCTCGCGGGTGAGCTTCTTTTCGCGCATGCGCAGATCACCTAGAGGCAGCTTAAATTCTACTTGATTTTTTTGAGGTACATAAGTTCTCTATTAAATCGTTTAGATTAGTCAAAAAATTATAAGTAACATTTACTTGACTGTTGAATGTTTAATTTTTGCAAGTCTAAATTAAGTAAATATATAGATTTTACTTAATACTTTAAAGTTTTCACTTTAACTTAATTATTATTTGTAAAAAATACACATTTTTTTCTTGTTTCATTTACAAAGCTTTACAATCATTTTTTACAGTGTAGGCCATCACTATCAGGAATTTCTAACCTACTTCCGGGAGGTTTTCAACCAATCAGCTGACTCTTCCACCGCTGGCAAGAAACTATTCAAGCTCAATCAAGGTGAACGACTATGTGTTGACTTTCAGAACCCTAGCCGCCGCCAGTGGGTGGAATGAGGCTACGCTACTGTTAGGTTTTAAATGAAGAGGTCGTGTGTCCGAGCTAAGTTTTAAGCTAAGAGGAGAAGAGTTTAACTTGTTGTGTCCGCTGCACCTTGATACACTTACCGGTCCGGGCCCGATCGACCGGGAGAGACAAACACACACACACACACATGCAGGCATGATGTCTGAAGATCTCTAGTTTATTCTTAGCAAGGAGAGCAGATTTAAACGGTGCTACGTCCTGAACATCAAAAGAACCAGTCATTCACATGTCAGTGATAGAAAGACCCGGAGACAGACAGGAGAGAGGAAACACATTTACATTCTCCTGATTAAACTAAAGGGTTCTAGCAGACAAGAGCCATGTGGATGTATATTCGTCTGGGTACAGGATATAGAAGGTGTTACCACAGAAGGCGTAAGGAAGCACAGTGAGGGGGCTGTTTCTTAGGGCACAGGAGCTGAACTGATTAGATTAAAATGTCTTACAATATTATAAAACCTTACAGCTACTGACAAAGTTCCGGCAAGGATTGGATCCACGCCTGAGGCTTTGTGGGATTGGAGCGGTTCATCCGTATGCAAACCGTCTCCAAAAGTGCACCAACGAAATCTCCCGACATAGTCCTTGATACTGCTTCTCTGTCTGTTACAGTAAAGGCACTCCTGGATTTATTCTTTATCTCCGCGTCACCAATTCCATATTCCCATGATCCTCCACCCGACGCAGTTCAAGATCCGCTGTGTCACCGGGGCTCCCCCTCAGTGTGGATGGGTTTGTTACACCACCCTGCCTATCACTATGCGAGTGAGTTGGTTACATCAAGAACATATTAAATTTCTGGTTCTAGAGTGGTCCATCTCTGATGTCATTCTAGAGACCCCATTAACTCTTGAAACAGTGAAGAAATCCTAGTGTGGGTGTCAGAGTGTATGAATCAGTGTCTACACACAAAACCCATCCTTTCTGATAACACCACGTCAGTGGAGAGCCCCAACGATCAGTTCCAATTAACCTTCCCCACGACCTACTCCCATTTCAGGGACATATTCTGTCCTTGGCGAGCCTCTCAGCTGCCACCTCATCGACCATGGGACTGTGCCATCGAGGTATGAGGGGCGCACATTTTCACCAAGCTGGACCTCCGGAGCGTCTACAACCTCATTCGAATACGAGAGGGAAACGAATGGAAAACTGCGTTCATCACACCAACCAGGATGATGGAAGGTGGAGGCTATCCAAACCTGGCCGATTCCAACAAACATCAAACAGCTCCAACGATTTTTGGGTTTTGCAAATTTTTACCGTAGATTTATCCAAAACTACAGCTCTCTTGTCTCCCCACTAACGAACTTAATGAAGGGCAAACCCAAAACCCTCTCCTGGAACACAGAGGCCACCAAAGCTATGTCTATTCTAGGTTTTCCCATATTTACTAAATAACAAACTAGTTTTTACGCTGTAATACTACTGGACTTTATCCATTTTTTTGCACTTTTTGGGAGAACGCGCGTATCATCTGACCAACAACAAGCAAATCCATCACCAAATAATCACAACTCCGGCACAAAGGTACGTTATTATGTCCACCATTCAGCTCGCTCAGTGTGTGGAGTGCAGGATGTTTAGACATTGTTCCTCCATCATTAGTGATAATTTTATTTGTGATAGGTGTGTGTTAGTTAGTACCCTGACAGAGAAGATATTAGCATTAGAGGAGCGCGTGCAGACTTTAGAGAGGGTTAGTGTGCGCGAGAGCAGCGTTATTCCCGTAGCAGAAATTCTGGGTGCCACAGGTGGAGATAATCAGCCCCCGACTCCGGCAGTAGAGCCTCACAGCGGGGCGAGTGGGTGACGACTCGGCGGCATACTCGTTCAGCCAAAGCTAATGCTAAGGCTAGCCCACCGGAGCACACCTCTTCTGCGCTTCACGTGTCCAACAGGTTTGCTCTACCCGCTGAGAAACCTGAAAGAGCTCTGGTTATAGGAGACTCTATAGTGAGACATGTGAAATTAACTCGGCCTTTAGGGGCGCCAGCGGCAGTGGTCAGGTGTATCCCGGGAGCCAGAGCACCGGACATAGCAGGTAATCTTAGGGCTCCAGGTCAGCATAGATTCTCTAAGATAGTGGTACATGCTGGGGCTGATGATATACGCCTTTGTCAGTCAGAGGTTAGCAAGAGTAACTTTACAGAGGTGTTTAAAATAGCGAAGGCTTCCGATGAAGTAGTTTGCTCTGGTCCCATCCCAATGAGACGTGGTGACATAGCTTACAGCAGGTTATGGTCGCTGAACCGCTGGATGTCCAGGTGGTGCTCCGAAAATAACGTGGGCTTCATAGACAACTGGAAGACCTTTGAGGGCAAAACTGGCCTGTGAGGGCGGGACGGTGTCCATCCCACTCGGGAAGGTGCTGCTCTCATTTCTTGCAGTATAGCACATAGTCTCAGAAGAGGCCGAGTTAATCGGTGACAATCCAGAGCCCAGGCCAGGGAGCAGACAGACAGGCTAAACCAACCGTCTGCTAACTGCATAGAGGCGTCACTCAGGGTTCATCATATTGAGACTGTGTCTGTTCCCCAAGCTAAACATAAACATACATTTAGAAAGACTCAGAAAGTCTGTTTTAGTAATTTAATTAACATCGACACCATAAACTCAGATCACACTGAATGCGCAGCCGCACCTCTGATCTGAAGCTCGGACTGTTAAATATTAGATCTCTCGCATCTAAAGCAGTTATTGTTAATGAAACTATCACAGATCAGGAGTTTGATATATTATGTTTAACAGAAACCTGGATTAAACAGGATGAGTATGTAGCTCTAAATGAAGCGAATCCTCCTGGATACAGCTACATACACCAGCCTCGGCTAACTGGTAGAGGAGGAGGAGTCGCAGTTATTTATAACGATAATCTGTCTCTCGTACAAAAACACAGTTTTAAATTTAATGCATTTGAAGTTCTCTATAGTAACATAAAGTCAGCTCAGTCGATCCGCTAATCATCATTTACAGACCCCCAGGGCCGTACTCAGAGTTTCTCTGTGAATTTGCAGATTTCCTCTCAAACCTTGTTGTTTCTGTAGACAAAGCGTTAATTGCTGGAGACTTTAATATTCATTT
>JAAGKR010011335.1:2201-19722 GCA_011419295.1 Clarias macrocephalus
TTTATCCGTTTAAGGTTCCTGAAACTTCTGAAAGTTCTTACTCGCGTTGTAGCGGTTACAGTTTTATAAACACTGGTTAATAGGTGAATAACACAGGGGGTCATGTGACTAATAAAAGGGTGATGACGCGTACCCAACAGCCCCGGGCGTCAGTGTAACGTTCGTGCCAGCGCACCGCACCGTGTTCGAGCTGATCTCAGACCTGCGCTGATGCAGAACCTCTTTGTGCAGGTGCTGCTGCAGGAACAGAACCCAGGCATCAGGTACAAGTTTAACGTTCCCATCCTGCGGGGGGGCAGCGGGGACAACGACGTGAGCTTCAGCTGGCACCACCTGCCCTGGTCTGAGTGCTCCGCCACCTGCGCCGGAGGTGAGACACACACACACACACACACTGTACACCCGCAGGTAGAAATCAGAGACATTTCATAAAACTGCCTGGAGAATTGTATAAGTTTATGCACCCTGTTGTTGTTCCACTCCTAACATGTTTTAATAAATATTTTTTCATCTCATTACAACGGCGACTAATTAAATTTCAGTTCTACAAAGTGTGGAAAAGTTTAAGGGGGGGGGGGGGGGGTACGTCTGCTATGATCCGAATGTGAGATGGGATATTTCTGCTATCTCTGCTGTGGTCACGGCCCAGTCTGAGGTCTGCCTCTGATTTGCAGTTCTGAGAGCCAGAACCAGAACCACACATTAATGTGAGCTCTCACCTCAAACATAACCAGACCGGCGCAGCCTCGCCAAACGCAAATGGCTTCCTTACAACAACAAAGTTTTCCTTCTCTGCTGTTTTTTTTTTTATCCCTCTCAAGCCGCGGCCACTGAAAACATCCAGAGTGCCTGCGATACGCGGCGAAAAAATGCAAGCGTCGCAGACCGGACAGCAGCGAGGTGGGGTGGGGGGTGGAGAGCGATTTCGACCTACACGGCGCACGCCCTAAACTCCACCTCATTTACACTAATCTGAAAATCCCCCCGAGCAACACTTTTGTCATTTGAGAGATGTTTGGTTGTTAACGTTCCTCGCTGCCAGCACAGCCGGAGCAGGTTCCACGGCGGGTATTTAAAGCCCGTCGCCCTTCATGATGCTAAAAGCTATAAAGTGTTTAAATAGTCTTTTAAGACACTACATCACATTTGCACCGGTCCAGATGCTTGGCTCGAGCTCAGGCTGTTTTTCACTCTGCCGTTTTACCACCGTGAGTCGAGTAACAGGTTTGTTTAGAAAAGCCTTATTTAGGAGGAGCCTCGCCATCGCGCTGCGTTCTAAACCCATGTCAGAGTAAATCTCTCTCTGTTATTGCATGATGCTGCAGGGGCAGGGAGCGACCGGGTCCAAGTCTGACTCGCGTTATTATTTTGCATGAATTCCGCGTCAGTGTGAGTAAGCGTCAGACATAACACACTCGCACGGCTCAGGCTTTTTCACTTTCTCTAATGTGTTCCCCTGACAGGGCTGATAGAATAAAAACGTGTGTATGGAGGAGTGCAATATTCTGTCTCTCTCCGTCTCTCACACACACACACACACACACACACACACACACACACACACACACACACACAGACGGTGGCCTTGTAGGCTGGCCAGGCTTGGCATTCACCAGGTTTAACTTCGGCTTTTCATTGTTTTTTTTCCTCCGGAGGCCTCGTACGGAGCAGCACCGGCGGCTCGGTCTGCTGAGCACACAGTGCAGCGCTGGCTCTGACCCTCACCGCACTAATCTCGCAATCAAGAGCCAAAGAAAAGAAGGGCTTCTCTGTAAAAGTCATTCAGCAAGACACTCACTTAAAAAACGAGGGTTTTACACACCTAGAAATACCGCTGAGGGGAACATTATCCAGCTCGAGTCCTTCTCCGGGCACCGAGCGCTCCGTCAGCGATCGGCCCTCACGAGGAAGCGGAGTGTTCGTAGCGCGTGCACGCCGACCGCGCGGCCACACCACTCCGCCGAGTCGTCTCAGACGGAAATGAGGTGAAATGTCTCTGTGTCCACAGGCTCACAGAAACAGGAGGTGGTGTGCAAGAGGCAGGACGACGGCTCGGTGGTCCAGAACAGCTACTGCGACCCCGAGGGGAAACCCCCGGAGAACCAGAGGCCCTGCAACACGGAACCCTGTCCACCCGAGTGAGTATAGGGGGAAGGAGAGAAAAAACTATCGTCACAGTGCTTGTTTAGGAGGTCCGCTCTTATCGAGTGCTGGTTATACTCAGAACATCCGCTCAGCTTTCCAAATTCAGCAAAACACCATGAAAAAAATTTAAATAACACCGCAGCCATTCCATCTTCTGCTATCTTGTAATTTGTCCTCATTGCTAGAGTTCAGGACCATTTATACTGCACCTCACCTGCGTTTGCAGGAAACAATCAAACCCCAAACAGCAGCATGATTTATTTCTTCATTTGTGAACTATTTTGGATATAAAGCCATGCCAGAAGAGGGGGTAAAAAAACGCCTCAGCTTTAGAAACAGGGTGGAGAAAAGTGCACAATGTGCCCGTATGTGTTTAATAGAATCCGTGAGTTAAGTTTAGGAAGTCTGAAAGGACAACATGCATGACGTAGAAGGACAAATACATGCACTTCTGCCCTGCGGTCAGCGGCTGTGTGGCCTCAGAAAATACAGAAGATGAAGTTTCATGAATAGTTAACCACAAGGTTTCAATTTGTCTCTTTATAATACTTTTGAAATGGGATCGTTTGGGCTGTTATCGGCTCAATGAGGCTGAAGCAGTGCTGAACTCCGGCACATCCTTGTTGCACTGTAAGACACCCTCACGTGACCTATTACTTTCATTAGCACGTTTATAACCGACACATTTCACAGGGGATGCTTCAGGTCCTAAAAATGACAGTATGGTGTTCCACAGGGTTCTGGATTGTGCCCACAGTTTTTCTCATTTTAGATCCAAACACACAAAACCCTCACATTCCCTGAGATCATGATGGGTTCTCCTTCTACTCTGATGAGAAATCAGTTCAATCATCACTAAAGGCCAGCTCACAAACACATGAGCAGTTTAGGATTATAAAAGGACTGAACGTCACTACTAGAAAAAACAACAACAAACAATAAAACTTTAAGTTACCTAGTCAGCACATTACCGATGGTGTTGAAGGTGTTGATGTGAGCTCTGTAAGGACGTGTTGACACATGTTAACAGACGTGACCTGTGCTGCAGGTGGGTGATCGGCGACTGGTCAGACTGCAGTAAGACGTGTGACGGAGGGACGCGCACGCGCACCGTCCTCTGCATCCGCAAGATCGGCCCCGCAGACGAGGAGAACCTGGAAGACCTTCAGTGCCTGACACATCGACCGATCGAGCACGAGAGCTGCAACAACCAGTCCTGTCCTCCGCAGTGGGTTCCTCTGGACTGGTCTGAGGTGAGAGCATCGGGCAGAGAACCACAGAGAGATTAACATGACAAGGGGCTGCCTTACTGTACACAACCAGTAAAGATGATGGAGATTACAGTTTGAGGTTTTTCTGGTTTACAGCTATCAGGACTGAGGTTTCTCTACAGAACCCAGGACGAAACTCAGCACGAGCACATTACAGAGCAGATAAATACAAATATAGATATGAGCAGAAAGTTTGAGAGGACACACTGAGACGACATGTGTGAACCTTTAACGAATGTGTGCGTCTTCAAGAAGTTTACACACATATCTGATGTATTTATAGACCAGGGAGTTATATTTGTGCCCCAAAAAACTTGTTTGAGTGAACAAAAACTTATTCTGTGATCAATAAAGGTATTCAGAATATATCAGAGGGTGAGAGAGAGGGTGGGTGTGGGGCAGAGTGTCTGGGTGTGAGACAGAGCGTGAGAGAGAGTCTGGGTGTGAGAGTGTCTGGGTGAGAGAGGGGGACAGCGAGAGAGACGGAGAGTGAGACAGAGTGTGGGTGTGAAACAGAGTGTCTGGGTGTGAGACAGAGAGTGAGAGAGAGTCTCGGTGTGAGACAGAGTGTCTGGGTGTGAGACAAAGAGTGAGAGAGTCTGGATGTGAGACAGAGTGTCTGGGTGTGAGACAGAGAGTGAGAGAGAGTCTGGGTGTGTGACAGAGTGTCTGGGTGTGAGACAGAGAGTGAGAGAGAGTCTGGGTGTGAGACAGAGTGTCTGGGTGTGAGACAGAGTGAGAGAGAGTCTGGGTGTGAGACAGAGTGTCTGGGTGTGAGACAGAGAGTGAGAGAGTCTGGGTGTGAGACAGAGTGTCTGGGTGTGAGACAAAGTGAGAGTCTGAGTGTGAGACAGAGTGTGGGTGTGAGACAGAGAGTGAGAGAGAGTCTGGGTGTGAGACAGAGTGTCTGGTTGTGAGACAGAGAGTGAGAGAGAGTCTGGGTGTGAGAGTGTCTGGGTGAGAGAGGGGGACAGCGAGAGAGACAGAGAGTGAGACAGAGTGTGGGTGTGAGACAGAGAGTGAGACAGAGAGTCTGGGTGAGCAGACCTCAGCAGGCTCTAAGATCAGTTTTAAATGAAAGTTTTTTTTATGTTTTAAAGTGAAAGAGTAACTCTGAGCATCGGAGGTTAAAATGTATTTACACGTTTGCTGACATTAATGTAAATGTGCATTCAGTGAGAACAGAACAGATGTTAATTTACTCAAAGTTTCCTCTTCTTTGCTAACGTCTCTTTAAAAGACTCTGTATCTCACCGAGTGTGAACACACGACTGTAGCAAGTGAATCAGACGAGTTTAACAGCGGAGCCTCGTGGACCTGCTGGACTGGAGACGCTGCGACTTTACAGTTGTACGAAGAATCCTGTAGAATAATGATGTCTCATGTCTCTCCTCTGTGTATCTGGTGTGTGTGTGTGTGTGTGTGTGTGTGTGTGTGTGTGTGTGTGTGTGTGTGTGTGTGTAGTGCACCCCGAAATGCGGCCACGGCTTTAAACACCGCATCGTGTTGTGTAAGAGCAGTGATCTGAATAAAACCTTCCCAGCAGCGCTGTGTTCTGAGCTGATCAAACCCCCGGTGAGGATGCGCTGCACTCTGGGACGCTGTCCCCCTCCACGCTGGATGCCCGGAGAGTGGGGACAGGTACGGACACGTCTCTCTGTCTGTGTGCGTCTGTCTTTATCTTTATATCTTTTAGTTCGTCTGCAAGTCTCGTCTCTGTGTCTCTCTGTGTGTGTGTCTGTGTGTGTGTCTGTGTGTGTGTCTACCAGTATTTCTGTGTATATGTACGAGTCTGAAACACAAAAAAATTCAAGATTTATTTTTACAACATAAATTAAATTAAAGTATGAGTACATAGTAAATGTCGAGTTTATATGAGGCATGAAGACTGAGAACAAACAGAAGGGAAGAAGTGACCATGCAAGTTGGATTTTTTGCCTAATGTGACCTCATATAAGAAGAGTCCTGCTGTTCTCGGAGGGGCGTGGCTCAGCTGAAGCTCATTTACATAGGACACTGAAACAATGTTTGGAGGAAAAGTGAAACAGAGGGAGTTAACGAAAAATACATCATCTGAGGGGTATTTCAGCTGGGACATTAACACACACACACACACACACACACACACACACACACAGATGAGAAAGAAATAGACGAACATGAGACCTTTAAAATAATGATATGTTCTTTTCAGTTGCCTTGTATTTTAAAGGAAGCAGAACATCAGTTATCTTCAGGTTGAGATGGTTACACATCACACAGGAGTTCTGGACGTCACATCAGTATTAACTGCACAAATGTTAATTAGTTACGAGATTGTGTCCTGTACCCCGAGACACCTTTTCTTACCTGTTTTTATTTTGAATGAACTTAGTAGGCTGGTGTAGGAGAAGGTCGGATGAGCTGCAGCCGAGCTCCTGCATGAGAGAACGTGTGTTTTAGCGAGCGGTCAGAGAGAGAGAGAGAGAGAACTGAGTGCTGGTCATAACGCCGTCCTGAACGTTTGAACTTCATCCCTGCTGAAGACGCGGCGTGCGTCAGGGCCAAGAACATGACGGAAACGCTGGTGCACTTTAACTAGCGGCCTCTTCTGAGCCTGTTCTGGGCCGTGTTCTCTACAGCACTGCAGACCTGAAGCTGCTTTTCTAGTTTAGGAACATTTTACTCGCGTGCCCTGAAACAGCGCTTTTCTGTTTTAAACCAAAAACTTGTAAAAGATTTTATTTGGGCAACTGAGAGAAAAACAATAACAGTATAAAAATATTCAGGATTTTATTACAAGTTAGAATTTTCCAGCAAATCTGCATCGAGCTCAAACCTCAGATACACTTCATTACAGGGAAGTTTCAAATAAAAGTTGTTGCAGATTGTGGAAATGTTTGTTTTTTTCTCTTCGTGTGGAATATTTGAGTGATTTTAAAGCAACTCGGACCGGGCTTCGGGAGAGGGATGTAGACCTGCTCAGTTTAACAACGTTTAGCCACACCCACAAAACTCCTTAAAAAGATAAAGAGGTGAAAATGACAAACCGCGAACCGAGATAGAACGAACAAAAAGGTTCCTCATTGGCAGGTAGGATGTTCGAGATTCCGGGCGCTTGGAGAGTCTAATGTCCAGACGAAGCCAGGCCGTTTTCATTGCCGTGGCGTCTTGAGGTCCCTCAGGGGCCCTTGTCCTTCCTGACCGCTCCTTTCCAGCACCCCCGCTCCCAGTGCAGGAAATCTCCCGGTAGCGCAGGGACACTAACCTCTACAGGGTGCCATTACTTTTGTTTAACGGATGTGTTTGAGAATCACGTTCTTTCACAGCAGCCATTTAAAGTGATCGAGTTTAACACGAGGTTTACGTGAAGCTGTAGTCCGTATATTACAGTCACAGATAATCACCGGTAATTACGCGGTTATTCATCACAAGCTGAGCTTCGCCTTGATCAAAGGCCAGTCCAGGCAAACTGGATTTTCATGGAAGCGCTTCGGTTCTTGTGATTTATGAATAAACTGATGACATGATCACGGCCGGGACGGCGGTGGAGTTTTCGTCCTACAGCACTCAGAGGTCGTTTCGGGATCCTCCGCGCTCTCTCGAATTAACTCCGAGGGCTCTGACAGGGGATCCGCACGCTGAAAGGTGATTGGGTTAAATCCCTTTTAAAGCCGC
This sequence comes from Clarias macrocephalus, assembly GCA_011419295.1. NCBI lineage: Eukaryota > Metazoa > Chordata > Actinopteri > Siluriformes > Clariidae > Clarias > Clarias macrocephalus. Next base: position 9,275 of record JAAGKR010011335.1, read on the forward strand.
CTGTGACTCAGCTCTTAATTCGGGAGGAATGAAGCGTGAGCGACGCAGGCTGCTGGAAACTCATTTGAGGTTTACTAGACGTCCTGCAGAGATCCTGGAGCTGCTTCATTCTGCTCTCTCTCACGCACGTACTGTGCACACGATCATTACCGTCCCGTCCCGTCCCGTCCCGTCCCATCCCGTGGTGATGAGCGAGCAGAGAGCTGCGTGTGTGTGTTGTACTCCGTCACTGAGCAACAGCTCGCTTTTTCCACTGGCTCACAGCGCAGGGAGACAACTGGAAAAATCAGAAGTTAACTTTTGTCGTGTGTAAACCCCTCCACCCACTCACCCCCATGTCCCTAAACACCATCGCTATAATACACAACAGATGATAAACTCGAGTGAAACCGAAACGCTGACCTTCCGCCGGTAGCCGAGCGTCCGCTCTCAGCTGGAGGATGTATTTATAGAGCGGCATAAACTGAGCCTGAATAAAGACGAGCTCAGCACCAGGCCACTTCATTTCTGTAATGCTGAGAAGAGACGAGCACACAGGAGATAAACACACTCGCGCTAAGTTACGAGTTCGATTAAACACATCCCTGCTGCACACTTCATCAGGATTGGAGCCCTAGTGGTGATTTAGTGAAGTACAACCATAACATGTACTCAAAGCCACGCCCCCAGGGTCAGTGGGCTTCACTTAGAGTTAGCGTTAGAGTTAGCGTTAGCATTACTGAGGATCATGACTTTTGCCGGATGAGAGTCAGCTGCTGATCTATTAAGGGCTTTAGCTTCATTCGATTTGTAGGAACAGATAATAGCGCTTGAGATGGAGAGAGAACTTCAAGCCCATTAACTGTTTCACAGCCGAGTTATTACGCTATAAAAACGTCACATTCCTCTGTGTAATTAGCTTCCATGGGTTTTTCAGCTGGCACTTCCCTACTCTGGGCTCTCTAAACTTTCAAAGTTTCTCTTTTAATTTGTCATGTAAAGCTGCACGGTTAAACAGTGCAGGACTCTACACACATTGTTGGACTTCATCCCTTTCATCGCTGTCCAAACTTGAAAAATGTTTATTCTGGATTTATGACATTTCTTGGAAGATTTTGGAAGCACAGTGTGGAATTTCTGCTCACAGTGAAGGTACCTGGCTGCGCTGAACGCAAAATTTTTTTGTGTGTGTGGGGCGGGGGGGGGGGGAGGGGGCTATATATATATATATATATATATATAAAAAGACATGGGGGGGCATGTAAACACCCACAAGTTTAACTTTTTCCGTATAGTACACTCTCGTGATAAAGTAGGCGGAGTTTGCAGGGTCTCTAGTGAAGCTACAGGTCTGGACTGTGAGGCTACTTATGAGACAAGCAGGACTATTAGGTACTAAGTGTGTGTAATTTCTGTAATGCTGAGAACAGACGAGCGCACAGGACATAAACACAGTCGTGCAAAGTTACCAGTGCTGTGTGTGTGTGTGTGTGTGTGTGTGTGTGTGTGTGTGCGTCTGTGTGTAGTGTTCAGCCCAGTGCGGTTTGGGACAGCAGATGCGGACAGTGCAGTGTTTGTCCTACATCGGACAGCCATCTAACGATTGTCCCGATGCTGTGCGTCCCAGCATGTACCAGCCGTGTGAGAGTAAATGTGATGCCACGCCCATCGCCAACGGCGACGGTGAGTATCAGTTCTAATAAATAAATAAATAAATAAGTAAATAAATAAGAGTTCAAATTGGTGGACTTCTTCCATTTAGCCATCTTGGGTTTCCTTAGAAGCACAGAACAAACGCCTCTAAGTCCTTTAGCTACCCAAGAAGAAAACACAGAAACATCCATTTGGGACATGAGAACCCACTAGAACACTTACATATTCAAATTACTCAAATACCCCTTTTTTTTTTTTCGCTGCTACAACCAATGGAGAACCGGTAAAATGGGCTTGGATCTTTTGGATCTGTTTGTCTGGGAAGCTTTAAGGGTTCGCTGTAGCCTTAACCATCTGAGTAGCACCAGAACCTATTAGCACCCTCACCTACAGTAGAACACTTAAGGAGACTTTTTTTCCTCTAGTATCCTGCAGCGTTCTGCATTTGGTTCCTGTAAAGGTTCTTGACATTTCCATGTAGGCATTCGTCAGTCTATTAAGGTTCTGTGTAGCACCAAACATACAACTAATGTCTGGATCAGAAAAGTAGAACTCTTGTGGAAAGCTGGAACTATGGAACCTTATAGAAGTCTGAGGTTTCATCAGTGCTCCTGTCATTTGCATAGAGCCACCTGATTGGCTGTTGTGGTTTATGATGTAATAAGACTTCCTGCATCTCACGTGTTTAACAATTGATCAGACTCTCAGCTTTATATCCTAAAGGAGATTTTAACAGGCAGGAGATTTTGTTTCACACTTGGTGAGCAGAGCTAAATTACTGATAACGTCTCTGGCTAGTGAAGTCACATGATGTATGGTGGAAAAGTGCAATAATTATTGGCACGCGCTCTGTTCCAAGTCCTTCCTTATCAGATCAGGTCAGTTTTCTAAAGGGCTAAATTGTGCTTCATCAGAGACCAGTGACGAAACAATTCAGGAATTAAAATGTAACTGCTGGATTCATCATCAAAGTCTGATCAGAAGAATAAACATTTACAGTAAGGTCAGTGTAAGGAGTCTCCAGTGCGAGCGCTGTGTAACAGTCAGAGGTGAAGCTGCGGCTGTGATCCTCAGGACAGAGGGGTTTACACCGCTTGGTGGTTTCTCAGTCACATGACCAGCTGTGATATTTCTCATTAGGTTTTAGAGGGAGAGTAAAGAGAGAGGACGGTGGGGGCCGAGTGTTTATAGCTGCTATAACGTAAGCGTGAACAGGATCTCACTCGCTTCCAGAACATTAATGTAACAATAAATGGATAAAAAATATATGATTAACTGTTTAACACATTATTTACAAATGAATGTGATCCTGTAACACACTCGCGTCCAGTATCAGAGTTTATAGTCTGTTAAAGGTACACTTATACGTCCAGGCCATGGCCTCTCGAAGTCTTAGCAGTACGGTTCAGGACCTTTAGTCTGAGTAATTAAACCCTGAACAGACCCCTTAGCGAGGGTACTAGTGATTGCTACAGTACTTTACAGAGCTCAGGTGGAGTTTGGTGGGCAGATAAACCGAGCCCGACTGTACCAACCGTACCAGCGGTACTCGAGGGTGCCGAGTGTCTGAGGGCAACAGGCCTGGAGATTTATAGGGGCCGGTAATTACTGTCTGAGCTGCAGCATACATTCGAAACGAAGAGTCTCAGCAGAGAATTCCTGAGTGCCACTGAATGAAAAATGGACTCCTGCCCATGCGGTGATTACTGTCTGGATTCCAACACACCTGAAATATAAGCCTTAATCTGACGACTGGCAGCATTCATCGCCCGCAGACGCCGAGCGCTCCAGGCACTTCTCAAATCAATTAATCTGAAACGCCGCACGTGTTCTACCAGCCATCGGGCCGAGGAAAGAAAGAAAGAAAAAAACAAAACAACCTCTCGGCTGTGTGAGGAGTCGCAGTCCTCGCTGCGGGTCTCTCTCTCTCCCGGCTCCGCGCCGTCACACACACACACACACACACACACACACACACTCAGACCGGCGTGGAAAAATAAAAACACTTTATATTTATCAGGTTTCGCTTCATTTGAACATAAATAATTTGATTATTGGAAATTATGTACAGATTTGGAAAATTAGTTGCGTAACAGCATGCATGATTAATACATTCAAAACAAATAAACATCTGAGTTTAGTAAATATAAACGTGAGCTCTCCCTGTCTGCGCCTGTCTCACTGTCTGCGCCTGTCTCACTGTCTCCGCCTGTCTCACTGTCTCCGCCTGTCTCACTGTCTGCGCCTGTCTCACTGTCTGCGCCTGTCTCACTGTCTGCGCCTGTCTCACTGTCTGCGCCTGTCTCACTGTCTCGCCTGTCTCACTTTCACCGCTGCTGACGCTCATGCAGCACTTCATTCCCATCTCTCACGTGCCACAGGCTCCGCCCTTTTTCCCACACATCTGCGCTTGACCACGCCCATTCTGCCCCAGTAATGTATGGGCCAAGTGTGTAGGTTAGTAAAAGATTGAGCACAGGAGCTCACTGGAGCTCAGGTCAGGGCTCCCTCAGTGATTAAGGCATTGGACTACAGTTCGGAAGGTTTGAAAGGTCCCAGATTCAAATCACCCGACCACCAAATTGTCCCTGTTGGGCCCTTGAGCAAGGCCCTTAACCCTAAAACTGCTCAGATGTGTAATGAGATACAAATGTAAGTCCCACTTGAAAAGGGCGTCTGCTAAATGCCCAAAATGTAAATGTCTCTGTCTCTCTCTTCCACATTCCTAAAGTTGATCCTGAACTGGTCCATTTAGAGATCGTAGGAAACTGACTAAAAAATATGGCAGCAGTCCATTAGAGGACTGTAGAGATGTGCAGATGGTTGGCCCTATGGTCTCTTCATAACAGATCCAGAACAACTGCTGAGCCTCTTGTTTAGTGTTGATGCGGAGAGCTTAAAAACCTCACATTCAGGGGGTGGAGCAAATCCTGCGCACTAAACTACTAAACACTACACGCTAATGGAGGCTAAATCCAAATCATAGCAGGTCTTAACCGCAGACCTTAGTCATGGGTAATGGTGAGGTGTAGGAGGTCACAGTGTGAGGGGTGCGGAGGTGATTGCATTGTAATCGCATTTCATAGCTAATGTCTAGCCAGTTCATTGGTGAGTAAGGCATGTGACATCACAGAGTCACTGGCCAATCAGAGCACCTGTGAGCTTGTGTATGTGGAAGAGGGCAGATCTCAACGTCTCAAAGGAAAGACGCAAAAGACCGAACCGTGAGATGTACAGATCCAGGAATGTGCGGTCGCGAAGGGTTAAATATTCAACACTCGCGTCAGGTTTTAGTCGCTAATCCAGACTTTTGTAAGCAGGGAATTTTACCTACACCCTCCACTAATCCTCCTCTTTTTTTCCCCTCCTGTCTTTAGAGTGCAAAGACGTAAACAAGGTGGCGTACTGCCCACTGGTGCTGAAGTTTAAATTCTGCACCCGTGCCTACTTTAGACAGATGTGCTGCAAAACCTGCCAAGGACACTGAGGATCCTGCAGAGACAGAGAGAGAGACAGAGAAGTGAAGTGGGCTGGAGGACAAGGCTGCTCACTGTCTCTCTTTCTCAAACACACACACACACACACACACACACACACACACACACACACACACACACACACACCTGCTTTTTCAGCCCTGTGGAACCCATACCACTGATCAGCAGCAAGCTGACACCTTTTTATTTTTATTTTCACTTCTGTGAAGTGGGAACGTAATAATATGATCATTATTGTTATTTTATTACAATAATAATTATTATTGATGTTATTATCATTGTTATTGCTGTCTGTCTGTCTGTCTGTCTGTCTGTCATAATCCAAAGTGCTGGACACATCATATGCAAAAGCGGCGTTTATTTCGAGGTTTATGTTTCTGGCTCGGCTGTGGCAGTGAACGAACTCTAATAAAATCCCATTTTCATACTGACACACACGTGGACAAAATAAAAGAAACGGATATGAATGTCCTGAAGGCACTCCTGAGAAAATATAGTCTCTGAGAATATACAGTATATGGACAGTGTATGTGTGCGTGAAAAGGCCACATCCACTTAGCTCATGTTAGCAATCTAGCTAACGTCAGTCGTGTAGATGATGAACAAATGAATTAGCATCTCTACCCGGTGATAATCGCCGTGCGGTGAAGGAGAAGGGAGGATTGTGGAACATGTCTTGCTAGCCGCGCGCGTGTTCATGAATGATGCTACTTAAATAAATGTTTTCATCATTCAGCAGGTTTGTGCGAGCATGTTAGCTCCTGCTAATCAGTTGTTCAGACTGTGAATGTATGTGCAAACTGCTGCTGTGATAATAACGAGCTCCTCCATGTCGAGTCCCCCAGCACAGCACGACCCCAGCGCCTCGCTCGTTTCTGCGCTTTCTGCTGAGGTTAAAGGTTGTCTAGAATAATTTGTAGATACAAAAATGAACCGCTACCAGAAGGCTGGTCAAACTCCTTGCTCTGAAGCCTCGCACAGAGTGATTAGAAATAAGGGATTCAAATCAGTTAATTGAACCATTTCACGTCCTCGGCGTTTCTCTTATTTTGTCCACATCCTGTAGTCCAGCTCGACATGCGCCATCACTCTGCAGACAGACGTTACGGATCACTGACTCCACATGACCGCCATACGTCACTTCATAAACTCTCCATAGTCACACTTCAGGACATTTAATCGCGGGTTTGGTTGGAGACCCGCGTCCGAGTGAGTGCTTGCAGAGGTGCAGGCGCAGCGCCGTCCCGTTTGGTGCTCGTTTGGAAGTCCTGAGTGTCAGGATTCCAGATGTTCCAGCCGTGGGGCCACCTGTTTTACTGAGTTGAGTCACATGACCACGGGCCAAAGAATTCCACCATTGTGTCTGTGAGACTCGAACAAGGCCTGTGGATCACATCATAAAGTAACGAAGGGCGGAACGACGCTTAGATACGGCTTCCAGACCTTTCAGGGTGTCTCTGGTGTGTAAAGAATTTACAAATCCGGGATTTCCGAGTACTGTTTAAAATGCCTGGGGTCTGAGAGACGGTGCATGTGCTAAAATGAGGGGGAAAAAAATCCAGAATCCTCTCTCAGTACTCTCCCGCTGGCGGAGAGGACCATCGTCGTGTCCGTGTGCAGGTGATCTGCTGCTGCGTGGCTCCTGCAGTGGCAAAGTGTTCAGGAGGAACACGCCAGGGCTCCAACATCTGCCCAGAATAAGGACTACCTCCTCCAGACACGTGCCCTCTTTCACCCCACACTTCCCTCCCTCACGCTGCACAGAACCTTCCATGCTCAGTGCTGCTTCTTCTTCTCATCTTCTCAAGAGGAAGCCTTGATCCTTTCAGTCCTCCGGTGCTAACGAGAGCTTCGTTTCTCGTCGGTCCTTCATCTTGGGATGTTTTTTATTTTATTTTTTATTATTATTATGAGCAACAGGACCATGGCTCATTTCTGATCTAACAAACTGTGCTCACTTTTTTGCTGCTGCTACTCCGTTGTAGCCACCGATACAACGTCAGAACAGTTCTGTGTTTGTGTTAGAAAACGTTTCAACCGGGACTTTTACTCGAGTGAACGTCGAAACAGCCGGAAAAATAAATCCTGAGGCTTGAAGTAAACGTTTACTGGCTTCAGAAAAATCAATAACTAAAAAATGGAGGCCACAAACACCAAAAATCAAGGACGAACCTGAAACTGGTCCTCACTCATCGCTGTGAACTCGTGTCTCTGAATGTCACATCACTTATCCTGTACCTATAGAGATGAGCATTTGTGTGTGTGTGTGTGTACGTGAATGCGAGTGTGTGTGTGTTATTATTATTATTTTTTTATCATTTGCGATAAATTGCTTTATTTTATATTCAGTGTTAAATGTTGGTACACTGTTACTAATTTTCCATTTGTAAATTATATGCTAATTTATTTCCATGTCTCACTTGTGGTTCATGTTTCACGGCACACAAACTCGAAGCTAAATGAACAGCGATGCAGAGAAACGATTCCCGTCGGCTTTGTGCCGTTATCCTGGGGAAGGGCTCGAGTTTACCGGGGCATCGTCGCCATTAAAATGTGTGTTTAAATGCTTTTGTGGCCTGAGGAGTGTGTGAATGTTTGTCTGCATGTTCTGGTCAGATGTCAAAGGGGGAAGTCCCTCAACAAGATAAACAAGAAAAATATATCAGTTTACAAATGATGAGCAAAAACAACAGTAGATAATTCATGGCCCAGTTGGCGTAACAGTCTTTGGCTTGTACACTATTATTGGTGAATCGTACAGTATGTAATGAATCCCGAATAAAGAGAATGTTAAAGGGTTTGTCTGGACTCGGGCTGTGCTTTCTCTGAATGTTCACGTGTGAGAGGTTTGTACGTTACTCACCTGGTGTTCACTCTGAAACACACGTGTGCACCTGCATTGTGTGTGAAAGCAGCTCCATCCTGTGATCAGACAACGAGCCAGTGAGGAGACCGACACAGTGCAGCAGGGGATTTCTCTGAGCGAGCGCCGTCAAGCACCTGGGGCACTGCAGCGCCGCACAGCACCGGGCTTTAAACTGATCTAAAGGCCCATTACTGAAAGATGTGTTTATGTAACATATACGAAAGGAGTCTCCAGTTCGCCATGTGTGTATTGGCAGAGGTTTAGAAAAACATGCTCAGATTTCTGCCCTGACATGACCACATCTAAAAAGAGCCCCTCCCCCGGAGGGGGGGGGCGTGGCTCAACAGTAGCTCATTTACATAGACACTGAAATGGAGTGTTTGGAGGAGGAGTAAAACAGAGGGGTATTTCAGATGGCTTATTTACACACACACACAGACACACACACACACACAGACACACACACACACACACACACACACACACACACACACACACACACACACACTCTGGGGGAGGAGTTCTGAGACCTGTGCTCACTTTTTAAAGAAATAGTCATATATGGGACCTTTAATTTTTATGACATGTTCAGGACAAGCTACAGGTTTTCTCTTATTAATTTTTGGGAGAGAGAATTAATTAATTTTTGGGCGACTGGTGAAGGAACGAATGGTTATATAGGAAGTGGTGTAAGGGGAATAAAACACTTGTGCATGTGCTTTTATAGAAAATTAAACATTTATCAGATGATAAGAGTAAGGGGGCTTTTTCACATTCCCAAATTTGATCCCTCACCGTGTGCTCTTGAGATCATATTAAACGAGATCATCAGAAAGTTCGTCTGCGGTTATGAAGACGGGGTCACGACACAGTGTGTGGTCAAAATGTTTAACTGTAGATGCCAAAAATGACCTACTAGGGGGGCGCTCTCTGATCTCAATCCGAGGTCCTGCATATCGGATCGAACCGTAGTGGTGTAGTGCACTTAAACAGAGAGGATGAGGTGATACGAGGCTCGGCCCTGGGCTGTTCACTGGGTTTTTGTTTATTTTTTTGCTCTTTGCTGAGGCAGAGGAGATGAAATTTTGCAGCAACCGGATTTAAATGTTAATAAGGAGGATATTGATGAGGAGGAATCCAGCACAAGGGGCCAGGGGGCTGTTAACAGGACAGGAAGGAAGAGCTCTGAGAATGGGTGACTTTAATACGCCGCAGGAGTTAAAACAAAGAGCAAGTCTCAACTCAGTGCAGAGGGTTCGAGAGAAATCAGAGCAGCTCTTCACAAGGCCTGATGATTCAGAGCGAGCCGCGAGGCGAGGCGGCGTCGGTGCTCCGGGGGTAAATCCTGACGGTTTGGAGACGGTTTGTGAGAGACAGTGTGGCATGAGCCTGGCACGGTTTGTGACGGAATCTAAAGCGACTAACGAGCAGATCTTAGCTGGAGCCTCGTGATGATCAGGAGTAGTAATCCTGTTAAAGTGAATGCTGGGTTCCAGTTATGAGCAGTAACGAGGGGTGTGGGTTCGAGTCCTGCTGATCCCCCCGTGTACGGTCTCACAACAATAATTTACAAAGCCTGCGTGCTGTAGCTGCTCAAAGCCTAGAGTACAGTGTGAGAAAGAAGAGAAAAGACAAAAGCACAGAAGAGTAAGTGTGCGAGGGATGAAGAAGGTGAGAGGGTTCACAGTGCTGCAGCAGATGGCCTCCAACTGACAGCCATGATTCCTTTGTTTACACATCGGCTCAGAGCGCAGCCACAATAAAGACGCAGAGCGATAGCTGAGGCCCTCGGCCTGAACCGACTCCGCTCTTTATCTCTCTGTAAACTACAGCCATGCACTCAGACGTCAGAGGACACGACAAGGCTATGTAAGGCGTCCTGGCCCGGCTGTGGCCCAAGCTGTGTTTTTTGAAGAGCTTCACAAAAATGAGAGACATGTTAGCTATTTATGCTACAGCTTTGTAAACAGACGTCAACAGATTAGCTGTTGTAAACTTCTCTCGGCTCTTTAGACCTCGCACAAGTTCTGGACGGGACAGCGGTGTCCCTAATCGACATTGAAACAGACGCGGTGAGATTCTCAGGCTGTGCTGGCGGGATGCGACGTGCCAGAATGCGGCGCCGTCAAACAGGACAGCAGCGATGATTAAAGGTTCGGTTGTAGCTCGTGGTTTGGACTTGAGCTGATGTTTATCTTTAAAGTCAGGCAGAGGGACAAAGGATGCGCCTGCTGTGGACGGAGAGGGTACGAGGTGAAAAACAGTCGAGTGTGTCCTAAACGTCTGCGTTTGAGCGATGGCCGCTGCACTTTCATTTGGGGAAATGAGATGATGTGGGTTCTCTCTGTGCTCCTCTGATTAGATAGAATGCATATCCACTGGGTACGATGCCAACACAACCCACAGCCGTGCCCAGACCACAAACCCATCCAAATGTGATGCTTCCGTGGCCA
>JAAGKR010011336.1:0-19720 GCA_011419295.1 Clarias macrocephalus
AGACATTTTACTCTGGTATGTTTCATGGTTATGTTATAGTACAGGCAGTACCATATTATTGTAGGTAATATTAAGAGTTTCACCCATATTATATAAATATTACATCATGGCACATAAACTTGCATTAACTGTTTTTGATAATATCCTGGTACATGTTCCATAGTCTCATACTATAGTATGTATATGTACTGCTGTACCAAAGTGTGTACCAGGGTAGAGCCATAGTGTGAAAGTATGTGATATATCAGCAACAAGTGCCATGGTACTGTCAGAAAAACCATGGTACTATATACCGTGGTACAGTACAATTTCCCATGTGTCAGCATTTAATTAGTAGTAGTTAGATAGTAATTAAGTACAGTAGTTAGCTAGCATGGTGATGGACAAATCATAAATTCATTAATCTTGCCAACTTATCTGGAGTAAAAAAAATCCCCATAACTGAATTCAAAAGGCTACAAATAAAAAGTCAATTTAACTAACAAAATAGTGATATGCTTAGCTAGCTAAGTGAATACTTATATTGTCCTTCTAACAAGTTCAAGTCAAATGGGACTTATCATGAATGTCTCAAGAGCAGAAGAATCAAGGGGTAAAACCAGCTGACATTTACTGCAGTAAAACAATTAGATGGCACAAAAGATTTAAAGAAAGCCGTACATCAGTGAATGACAATCCTGGTCGATGTGGCTCATTTCAATAAACATTCAGCAAGTGGAGCATCTGAGACTTGAAAATCGACGGATAACGTATTACCAACTTGTAGCAGAGACGCATCTGTAGAGACCACTGCAGATGTTCCTGTGAATTTTCAGCAAGTGGAAAGCCTGATCCTTGAAAATCAACAGATAACTTAGATGCATTAAGAAGACTTTCTACTGTACCAAGCATTAATAAAACAATGGGATAAGTGGAGGCAAATTTGCCAAATTGTATTTATTTATTTATTTGTTTATTTAATCTGAAGAAAAATCTTTCTGTGTGGTGGTGCAACACCACAAATGTTTAGGTATTTGAACCATTTTATTTTTTATGGTATTTAACGAGGCAAATGAAAATGCATACTAATAAAGATACATCATATGGTATGGTATGGATTTTTTTAGCATACCATACCGCTACTGAATGGTAGATATGGTTTAATCTCATGGCTCAAGTTCACCACGTTTTTATTTAGTAAGATCTTGTTACACCTGTGCTACCTAGTGTTCTTTATCTCTCCTTTCCTCGCTGTGAGCTCCTGTGTCGAAGCTTCCATATCCGATCGCAGTTAAAGCTCTGGATGGTCAAAATCTGAAACAATCGCCCATTAAACAAATATCCGGTTGGAACCCTAACCCTTCAAACTTTTCTCGGTCATACCGAGGAATCAAAATTCTTTGTGTTTCCTCGGTCTGATCGTCGTGCTGGGTTTACCCTAGCTCAGCTCCCACAATCCCAATTTCGATGGGGCGAACTCCCGCATCGTCTCCTGGGCACCTACATAGAGGCGCTAAAACCTGTACACCGCCGGTATTGACAGTCCAAAATACTTCTATTGAGAGCCCGCGCGCCCAAGTTTCTACTAGTGTCCGGTCAGAGTATGAGCAGTTTAAAGACGTGTTCAGTATTAGGGCAGCTGCACGACTTCCCCCTCAGCGGCCTTGGGACTGCGCGGGGAAAACACCGCCTAGCTCATGCATTTATCCATTGTCCGTGGAAGAAACACGGGCTATGGAGGAATATGTGAGCGAAGCTCTCCAGCAGAGGCTCATCAGCAGGTCCACATCACCCGCTTTGGCAGGTTTTTTCTTTATTGAAAAGAAAGGGGGGGCTTACGCCCCTGTATTGAATACAGTGGTCTCAATGCAGTTACAATAAAATTCAAGCACCCTCTGCCACTGGTACCGGCCGCTATCGACCAACTCCGAGGCGCCTCCATCTTCACTAAACTCGACCTCCACAGCGCTTATAATCTTGTTCGTGTGCAAAGGGGCGATGAATGGAAGACTGTGTTTAGCACGACATCGGGGCATTACCAACATAACGTAATGGCTTATGGTCTGGTAAACGCACCTGCGGTGTTTCAGGGGTTCATGAACGACGTGTTCAGGGATACTGTTTGTTGAACCGGTTTGTTATAGTCTACTTAGATGATATCTTGGTATACTCCCGGTCGTATTCCGAACACGTCCGATCATGTGGGACCTCGATTCGGAGATAGCCCAAACGGCTCGGTCACATCCCACGCCTCAAAACTGCCCTCCGAGTCACACCTACCTGCCAGCTCCCTACGAGAGCAAGTATCAATACAAGCACACACCAGTCTCGCATCAGGACACCCCGGCGTAGCATGCACATTCAAGCTACTAGAACAGAGGTTCTGGTGGCCGGATATGCAGGAACCGTGAGAAGTGTCATTTTATCTTGTGCTATCTTTGCGGCGACCAAAAATCCTTAGGGCCTCCAAGTGGCGCAGTGGTAAAGTGCCTGCCCTATCATCCGGAGATCGCTAGTTGGAATCCCTGGTGGTGCTGTAACCTCTCGCAGCCGGAGGCTTAGAGAGAGCTGATTGGCCGAGCTCTCTCAGAGGGGAGGGATGAGAGGTACTTAGTGCTCCCACATTAATCACGGCTCTACAGCCAGTCAGGGGCGTCTGTGAGCTCGCGCAATGGAGGGAGCGTATAGCGCTGTCCTCCAAGTGTGTTATGCCGCCCCCAACGGTGCGCGAGCGAGCAGTTCGAAAAGTTGCGGTCGGCTGGTGTCACGTGGTTCGGAGGAAACACGTGATAGTCTTTGGCCATCCCGGCTGAGTGGTAGTAGTAGCCTTAATGTGGGAGCCCCCTAGTGACGGGGAGGAATTGGACACGACTCAATTAGGGAGAAAATCGGGGAAAAATCCCCCCCAAAAAAAAAATCCTCGCCATTTACCAATTGGAAAATTAATGCCCTTGCCAACGCCGGACAGTCCATGGTCCAACATCATTGTGGATTTTGTAACGCATCTGCCAGTGTCGAAAGGGTACACGACTATCCTAGTAGTAGTAGATCGCTCCTCTAAAAGATGACGATTCATCACGTTCAGCTCTCTCCCGTCAGCCTTCCAGGTGGCAAAAACCCTATTCACAACAGTGTGTTATTACTACGGCATTCGGGAAGAGGCAAGTCTGCAGGCAGAGCGGACTGTCCAAGAACTCGCGAAATATCTTCAGGCATACTGTAGCAGCCGACAACACGAATGGGCAGACTGCTTAATCTGGGCGGAATACGCGCAAAATTTGCTATGTCACTCTGCAACTGGCCTAACGGCATTTCAGTGTGTGCTTGGGCATCAGCCAGCGCTCTGTCCCTGGGATACCACTCCCACCGATGTACCCATGGTGGATCAGTGGTTTAAGAGAGCGGAAAAAGTATGGGAGGACGCACACACTAAGATCTCCCAAGCAGTTTGTCGTTTTAAAAATTATGCCGATAGACAGCGAAGGGAAAGTCCTTCGCTCCAGGTAGGCGATAGGGTATGGCTCTCGACACGTGATCTTCACCTTAACTCCACTGCCGTAAACTCACGCCGAGATACATTGGTCCCTTCCCCATTCTCTCTCAAGTAAACCCAGTCTCCTTTAAATTACAACTTCCCAATCACTTACGCATTCACCCTGTTTTTCACATTTCTCTTCTCGGGCCAGTGATCCGGGGGCCGCTGGATGATGGCGTAGCGGAACCAGCACTCCCTGGGGCTGTGGAGATTGAAGGTGCTCCCTCGTTCAGAGTTAAGCAACAACTGTAACACCTGTGTCACCGCAGTACTGGGGAATAAGATCTAGCTCGCCGGATTACTAGTGTGTCTATGTGTGTATTGTTTTCACCTTAACAGTAAATTAACTGCACCTGTGTTTCCCTTGTGTGCCTCCCTATTTACTCCGATCGAACCCATTGCTCCTCGACTGTTCACTGTTGTGCACCGTCTGTGTCACGCATGTTTGTTTTGTCTGGCTTCTTGTGCATTTGTCTTTCCCCCAGAACTGATCAGTGTCTGCAGGCTCAGGCCTCGTTTGCGGGGACGGTTCGTCACCGACGTCAAGGTCGCAGCTGGGGGGTTCTCAGCCGGCTTCTGGTTCGACTTCTTTGTGTTTTGTTTTGATTTCTTTTGCCCACCTGTAGACCCAGCCTGGGGAGTCAACGTTTTGTTTTTTGAAATATTATTTGTGTTTTTTCGTGTGAACTGAGAAAAGTAAAGAAATAAAACATTGTCAACATGGAACCTGCATCTGCGTCCGCCTCTTCGTGTCACGACATGACATCTCAAATTGTGCTCTACCAGAAAGCTGAGCAGGACATTAAAGGGTTGTAAGTTGCACTTCACCATAGTTGCTCTGTTTTAATTTGAAAATGAGTTGTGTTCAGATATTTTTGCTTCCCTATTTTTCTCCTAATTTGGAGGGGAAAATCTTTTTTGCTACAGAAAGTAATGGAGTGAAAGTAGGACATTTGCTTTGAGGTATAATTAAGTAAACAGCTTCATTTATTTAGTTGGATGATTTATGTGCATGAGCATTTACACAATAAAATGGATATTCATGAAAATCCTGGATGACTTACTAATATAAACCTGATCAGACTGGCTTTGAATTATCATTTGTAGTGAGAGACTGTGTTTTATGAATGGATTATGCTAGTTCGAATTGCTTATTTGTTAAGAATTAAATAGTTTTAAAGCCGCTGTTTAATATAAGGCTAGACAGCATGAAGAAGAAATTATACAAGTACATTAAATCTTCTACATATAGGGTGAAGACAAATAAGGTTTGTCTAGATATTCAATTTAGATGAAATGCCAGTGTATAAAATGCACAAGTGCTAGTCTGTGGAGGTGGGAGCTGTAAGCCGAGGTGGTGCAAATGGCTCCACTGATATTACTGCAATAGTTAACACACGTTGCCCTAAGGAGGCAACGTACAGTATATTCAGAGACTGGTATGTTATTTATCTATTTTTCTGAAGGATGAATTCTGATTATACAGGAAGTTCAGTTCTCAATTTTAAAACGCTTTGCCAGGGTTTGACCTCATGTTGGAGGAAATTCTGCTGATGGATACACTGCTTAATAATACATGCTTTATGCTCATAAACATGCGGCAAAATAATTTCAGCTTCTAGCTCAGAGAAAATCTTTTTTTTTGTTTGTTTGTTTGCATCCATTTTTCTCTTTCTGCTCTGTAAACTTTTTGTGTAGGTGAACATAATGCTGTGTAATTGCAAATTATCAACATACACCCACACCGTACACCCAACTGTGAAGAAATTCTGTGATTTAGGATGCATTTCTACTGTATACTCAGCCAATTTTTTTGCCTTGCACAACTTTTCCACACAAGGTAGGCCATGGGTGGCTCAGTGATAGGTTTCTTGCTGCCCATACAGTATGTAAGGCCCAGGTTTAATTCGCACGCAATGCACAAACCCCAGTCACTGGATGCAGCGCTGTTTACAAGCCCCGGATAAAATGGGAGAGTTGCGTCAGGAAGGCAGGTGTAAAAACCTGTGCCAGTTTTTGTACGGATCAGGTGGTCCGCTGTTGTGACTCTTTGATGGGAGCAGCCAAAAGACTAACAACATCACAAGTTTTCCATATATCTTTATTTAAAGATTGATGAATGAGGGAAATTGAGAGCCCCAAGTAGCTCTATGGTGCTGTACTGCACCACCATGAACCATGTGCTGTTGACCTTACTTTCTATTTAAACCCTGAACAGGAAATCTGTGAGTCCTGAGGGATAATTTGTCCCCCCTGACCTCTGTAATTGTATTTAGCTAGATAACTTATCTTAGCTAACTGCTAGTAACCTCAAACTGAAGGATTTATTATTCCCGTGCTGAAGCTACGGATCTACTGCTGTCACTCTACTAAGGTGTTTCTGGGTCTGTGTTGTGACGGCTTTGAAATCAATAAGAAGTAAATCTTGCATTGGAAAGGCAGGCAGTTTCACAGGACCTTGCTGTAAATTACAGGCTTTAGTGTGACTGCGAGGTCACTCGGTGGACACCGGACCACCGGCACGAGCAAAATGTATAGCGGGTTACTATTCGCACACCAACTGGATGTGGCCTTTTTAAGTTTTGGATTCATGGTCCGCATTTCACATCACACAAGAGGTGCGCATAAAATCAGGGAGAGCTACACTTGCTAATTTACGAGCCCTTTTTCAGTTCTCAAGGAGAGAGAGAGAGAGAGAGAGTGAGAAGCTGAGGTTATTTACCTGTTCAGCATGGGTCTAAAAGAGAGAGCGGAGCCCTGGGCTGTAAAGCTGTCAAGAAACCATTCTTATAAATACTTAAAGCGGAGACAGTTCAAAGGCTGAGGGAATCTGCAAGTAAAAATAGCTTCGATAATTCAAGTGTCATACAGTATATGTTTTTAGTGAACTGAGCGTGATCAGATTTTTCAGATTTTGGACAAGCAGTTTGGAACTGTGATTTTTACTTGACTAATTAACACAATATATGTATATAAATAAATATGTCAGGATTCAACTTATAATGAATGTATGGAATATGTATTTTAAGACTCTAATAATTAAGACTTTATTTCTTTACAACATCCTGTACTGAAAGGAGTGTGACGGGGGAATTGCGACGATAAGAGTGAAGCTGGATAAAGGACATAGGTGTCTAAAGCTAATGTGCATGACATTTGCATGCGCAGAGGGGAAGAAGGTGGCCTGCTGCAGTGAACTGTGTAAATGTCACCTAACTGCTAGCTTTAAGGAGAAATGTAAAGTGTGTCTACAAGTCGTAAGTGCTCAGAGCAAATAGCACTCATGGCCATTAGGCTAAGGGAAAGCTTGAGCTATCGTAATACAGTAGTTGTATGGTTTCGTCAGTTATGAAACACTAACGAGAAAAACAATTATGAAATCAATAAATATTATTTAGGAAAACGATTCAGTTGATCACAGTTCGATCACACTCAACATTAAGGTTTAATAGTGTATATGAATGACTATAAAATGAATAGAAAACAGAACGGAGATGTATCTAACCTTCAGTAGATTTGATTAGAGCTTAACTATCTCGTTTCACACAAAAACACCCTCTGTTTATTTCTAAATTGATCATGTCAGGTAAGCACACAATGCAATCAGGAAGCAAAAAGAAATTCTTGCAGAAATATAAATTGTTGACAATTTTAAAGCTTACAAAAGGACACTTTTTGAATAAAGAAAAATCACCCATTTGAGATTTTTCAGAAACCTTACATCTACATTTTATGACCAATCACAACAGTGTACGACTGAAGGCCCATTAAGTGACATTAGGCTAATATATGTATTTTTGTTGTTAATTAGCTTTGAGGTGTATTTTGAAGCCAAAAAATAGCAATGACTATCTGATGACTGCCTGATCATCTATCGGATTATCTGACGCTTAAACAAGATGAAGATAAAGGAATAATTTAGCAATTAATAGCTTCTGTTCTTCTGACTAGTTTCATATGCAAGACTTTGAAACTTACGTAAAAGAGACAAAGGCATATGAAAATGGACGAAGAAGGAAATAAGGATATTAATTGCAGAAGTTTGAGGTTTTTTTTCTTATAATAACATGATTTCCTCCTGGATCTGTGATTTCCTTCTTGATTTGGTGGCGTTTGCTAGCGATAGCATTAGCTCATTCATGGCTTCTTTTGCAAATTAAACAATGCTATAGAATATGCTGTCGTACACTTCAGATAACGTTAACTTAATACTGACATTTCATGGAAAAATGAAAAAGTGTTTAAAATGACAATGTGACGATAGATGTGACGATAACTTGTGGATATCTTTTGCTGTCCAAAAGTAGGTGGGACCACGGTGGAAGGTGGAAGGTCACACCATATGGAAATTGTTCATACAATACATTAAAATGGCCTTCTGTTTTGTATGTTTTGTTTTAAGATTTCTAGAACTGTTTGATTACAAAAAGAAAAAAGCACTTTTTGTCATGAACCAGCTCGATCAGCCTAGCACATCCAGGTCATAACCCCTCCCATGCCTTTTTTCCACTTCTCCAATCACCTGAGTGCACTTGCAACCAATCAGGCTACCTACCTTTAAAAGAAAGTCAGAGAGCTTCCTCTCTGCCGATGTATCTCACTTGTGTGCCTCTCGCATCTCACTGATTCAGTCTAGTAGTTTGTTCCAGTATTTTAACCCTGCCTGTCTCTTGGATTTTGTGTTGTGTCTCGCCCTTTGGATCTTTTGTTCAGATTCCCCTATGTGTATGACCTTACCTGTTTACTCAACTCTCGATTGTGGATTTTTCTGCCCTGCCCGGATTTTGTGCTGGATTATTGTTATCAACCCTGCCTGCCCCTTTGACCTTGGAACCTGTTGCTCCTTTGTCTCCCACTGCTGTCTGTTATTGGAGCTCCAAGCATTGTCCCTCCCCACAGAATGCTCCAAGATGGCGTTTGTAATCACGCTTCTCACCAACCGGGCATGTGAATAGGAAACCGCCGTGTGGGACACCAACGACCCATGTTGCTTTTCTTTCAAGTCATTCTTGAGTAAATGAGAAGGGTGTTCAATCGCTCCTAATCCGGTCGGGACGCTGCCAGGCAGTTACTGTAGCTCCGGCCAAGGTCTATGACACCGTCCTTCATGGTCTTTCTGAGGAAGTCAAGGATCACCTGCTCATCTAGGAGTTGCCCAGCGATCTTAACAATCTCATGGAGCTAGCAGGAGACATGGACGTTCGGCTGAATCGGAGACGCCATACCCAACCTGCATCCTTCCGCAGACCCAGATCTTCAGCTCCACTTCAGCCGCCTGCTTATCCCCTTTCTCTGCCAGCCCCTAGCTCTGACCCAGAACCCATGCAAGTTAATCGGATGTGGATCTCTCCGGAAGAACACCAGCGAAGGCTTCAGTCTTATTCTTGTCTTTATTGTGGGCAACCCGGCCACTACCATCTCCAATGTCCGTTAAAAGCCAAACCCCTCCAGTGAGACTAGGGACCCTGGAAGGGCCAACCCATAATCTTTCCCCTAGCCAATGTCCACTTCTGCCAGCCATCCTAGTATCACATGGCAAATCTCACCAATCGACTCCGGTTCAGACCAGAATCTCATCTCTGCATCTAAGGCGAAGGAAATCAACCTCCCGCCCGCTGGCCGTTCGGGCCCTCAATGGCACTGTTCATGAGTGGAGCCCCTCTTGTTTAACATTCTGTCTTAAGTCAGCTCACTATCTGCCTTCCACTATCAGTTACACCTTCCAGCAATGAGGACTTCCCTGACCTCTCAGCTGTTCCTCTTGACTACACATATCTTAAACAGGTGTTCAATAAGTCACAAGCCCTCTCGCTACCACCCCACAGACGTTATGACTGTGCCATCGACCTTCTCCCGGGCACGATGCCTCCCAGGGGAAGGTTATCCTCACTATCTTCCAAGGAGAGGGAGGCATTGGATAAATATATCTCAGAGTCCCTTGCTGCTGGAATCATCCGCCCTTCATCTTCCTCTGCTGGGGCTGGATTTTTCTTCGTGGCTAAGAAAAACAAGACACTTCGGCCATGTATTGATTATCGTGGTTTGAATGAAATCACCATCAAGAATTGATATCCACTCCCTCTGATGTCAATGGCCTTCAATCTTTTGCAAGGGGCTAATGCTTTTTACAACGCTTGACCTATGTAATGCTTATCACCTAGTCTGAATCAAGGAGGGGGATGAGTGGAACACAGCCTTCAACACCCCGTTGGGGCATTACGAATCTCTGGTTGTACCATTTGTTCTAGATAACGCTCCAGCCGTGTTCCAATCACTGATCAACGGGATTTTCTAAACATCCTTGTGTTTGTCTATCTGGATGACATATTAATCTTCTCCCAGTCCCAGGGGGAGCATAAATTGCACATCCGCCAAGTTCTTCAAAGACTCGTAGAGAACCAGTTGTACGTTAAAGCAGAGAAGTGCGAATTTCACTGCCATTCAACCACCTTTCTTGGGTTTATCATCGCACCGTCTAAGATCCAAATGGATCCAGCCAAAGTAGAGGTGATTATCAATTGGCCAACGTCAACGACCCGAAAGGATCTCCAACGCTTTCTCAGGTTCGCCAATTTTTTAAATCCGGAACTACAGCTCAGTGGCAGCCCCTCTCACCTCTCTCACTTCTTCTAAGAACCCCTTTCAGTGGTCTAATCAGGCAGAAGAGGCTTTTTCCAAGCTCAAAACCTGATTCATCTCGGCACCCATCCTCAGACAGCCGGACCCTGCTCTCCAGTTCATAGTGGAGGTTGACACCTCAGACTCTGGGGTAGGGGCGGTACTCTCCCAAAGGTCACCAACTGATGGCAAGGTACATCCCTGTTGCTTCTTTTCCCATCGCCTCTCTGCTCCTAAGAAGAACTATGGGATCGGTGACCTGCCGCCACCCGTTCTGTATAAGTATGGGGCCGCAACTCACTATTAGCCTGTCATCCCGTACTCTGGTGCTTATTCTGCAAGGTTTCTGGTGGTCCTCCATCAGAGAAGACACACGGAAGTTTGGCAGCACTTGTGACGTCTGCGCCCGTAACAAGGCTAGCAACAAACCACCAGCGGGCTACCAGCGGAGATGGCTGAGTTACTCATCCAACATGTCTTTCGCCTCCACGGCCTCCCTACGCATATCGTCTCAGATAGTGGGCCAGACTGATCGGAGCCACTCCCAGCCTTTCATCTGGCTACTACCCCCAAACCAACGGCCAGACCGAGAGCGCCAACCAAGACCTCGAGACAGCCATCCGTTGCATGACCTCCCAAGTTCCACTCTCCTGGAGCCAAATGGTGCCATGCAGACAACTCACTACCTACAGCCTTCGCGGGTCTCTCACCATTTCAGTGCAGTCTGGGTTATCAACCCCATCTTTTTCAAGAGGAGGAAGTCGCAGTTCCCTCACTCGGTAGCCTTCTTTAAGCATTAAGCAGATCGCCGATGCTCAACTGCCCCAGCCTACCATGTTCGACAAACGGTCATGCTCTCCACTCGCAACGGCCCCATCAACACAGTCTCTCACAAGGTCTCCCCTAGGTTCATCAGATACCATATCATCGGATACCATACCATTTACCATATCTAAGATCATCAACCCATGCACAGTTTGACTACTCCTTCCATCCACCATGCGGCACATCAACCCCTCGTTTCACGTCTCCCAAATAAAACCCATAATATCATGCCCACTGTATTTTGGCCCTGCCTGTCTCTTGGATTTCTTGTTGTGTCTTGCCCTTTGGATCTTTTCCAAATGGAGTGTTTAACCAGCAGGCTCAGGCTTTCACCTTCTGCCGTATTTTCTCTCCAAATAGCAGATGTTGTGATCGCACACTCTCTGCTTTACCCGGATTCACGCACTCTTTCGGAGATCCTCTCTTGCGCTTCACTTCCGGGATTGTGAAACCTCCCTCATGTCATCAGCCCGCCTCGTCTCCAGTCACAAAGCATTCTCCCATTCATCCGGGCCGCTCATTCATACACACACACACACACACACACACACACACACACACACACACACACACTCCTGCTGCAGTTACTGGTTATTACTCCTGTTTATAAAAATAAAGCTCTCAAAGAAACACTGTTTGTCCGCTATTGGGCTCACTCTCGTTCAGCACCGCACGTGACACAAAGTACTGTATTAAAAATTTTCCTTTACTTCAAATGTCTTTGAGTCATGAAAAAGCAAACGCACATGTGAACATTTGATGTCAAAATTGTTTAGGTTATATCTGTGTGAATTTTGGATGATTTTATCCCCAATAGATAAATCGGCATGCATTGTGTTTGGGTTAATTCAAGGATGCATTTGAGTATCAATAATATGTTGATTTATTTTTAATTAAACAATATACCAAACTCAGACTGTTTTGAGTGTTTTTTACTGAGTTGGTACAATAAAAAAGTATTGCAGTTTGTCACAAACAACCCTCAGATTACACTGCATCATAAGCCTCTTTCCAATACCCGTATTAGTTTCACTTTAGTTTTTTGTGTAGAATCATCTCTCTGCTTATTTTTATAATATGTGTATTGCTTTAATAAATATTGAAATGCAAAGCCTGTACTAGTGATAGAATTTTAACAAAACTATTTAGTATGGACAAGCTTGTTTGCCTGCGGACAATAATTTCCCAAAATGAGTGAAAGTCAAACAATGACTTATTATCTCATTTTGCTGTCAAACTGTTAATTTCTTGTCACACTCTATGAAACAGGGTTTGGATGGCTCAGTCAGTAGAGCATCAGACTTTTGATCTGCTGGTCCAGGGTAGAAGTCCTTGATCCGGGATTACCTTCTATCTTTCTATCTTGCCTATGAAAGAAGATAAGCAAGGTGGTGGCTCAGTACAGTATGTTAAGGCTCTGAGTTACTGATCGGAAAGGTCTGCGATTCGAGCCACAGGCTGCTGCTGTTCGGCCCTTGAACAAGTCCCTTAACTTCCTTAACCCTGTCTGCTCCAGGGACGCATGATAAGGCTGACCTGTCCTCTGACCACAGCCAACTAACAAAGAAGCTGTGATATGCAACGAGTAAAGAATTTCACTGTGCAGTAATGTATACTGGCAACATGGGGGCTTAGTGATTAGCGCTGTCGCACTGCCAGGCGCGATTCCCGGCTCTGTGTGCATGGAGTTTGCATGTTTTCCCCGTGCATGGTGGGTTTCCTCTGGGTACTCTGGTTTCCTCCTACATTCCAAAGACCTGCAGATTAGACTAATTGGCGCTCCAAAATTGCCCGTAGTGTGTAAATGAGTGTGTGTATGTATGTGTGTTCCCTGCGATGAATTGGCACTCTGTCCAGGGTGTACCTCTCCTTGTGCCCTAAGCCTCCTAGGGTAGGCTCCAGGCCCTCTGCGACCCTGAATACAGGATAATGTATATGTGATGAATAAATACTTAATAAGCATAATATAATCTTGATTGTTGTACTGTACCAGATTATGAGATATGCTGATGTTTTTTTTTCCATGCTACTCCATGAAAGTTCTGCCCTAATACATCTTCCAAACACCTGCGAAGAGGCAAATCAAATAAAAACTCAAAGAAGGGGTCTGCTGCGTGCTGAAATGAGTAAGGTTTCCATCTACAAGCAGCTGCACACAAGGCTAAGATGAATTTGTACAACATCCAAACTGCTCATACATGTGTAATAATCAGGTTTGGACATATTTTTGGAAAAAGGACATTTTTGATGGACACACCTGAGTTGTTACAAAATAGTAGTTTTTTTTTTATGTGATCCTTTTTAGAAGTTCCCACATACAACAGCTATTTCTGTTCTTCCGATTTGACATGTCAAGCAGCAGTATTTCAAAAGTGCTTACATTTCACACACTGGAAAGTTTCACTGTGTGTATCACTTCACTACTGCAGTATGTGTTCACATACTGTATGAAAGCAGGGGCTCCAGAAGCACCTTAAAAGAAAATTTAAAAAAAGTTAATTTAAGCTAGCTTGCCACCTAGCAAATGTCCTATAATGTAAGTGTAATGTACCTGTTTTTGTGGGTGAGGTTGATTCTTGATTTTGAATTTCTTGGTTATTGAACTGTTGTGTAAAAGTAACTCACAATCCTGCTGTCAGTCTGAATACTGAAATAGTTAGGATTAGTAACGGCCAATTGCTTGTGTAATATTGCTTACATATAAAATTGAGATATGAACTGCTTGCACACTTCGTACAATTTGCATAACACTTGCTATTGATGTCTTCTGTGTATTACGCGTTATCAAGCTCTCAGACTTCTATTTCAGAACAAATTCAATTCAGGGAAATATTTGACCGTGTTTACTGTAATCTTTTAGCCTCAGTGTCTATTTGGAAAAACATACAAAATTGTAATGACTGTCTCTGTGTAGAAAGAAAAAAAAACTAAAAGCCACCAGTGTGAATCATCAGTGCAGCCAGCAGGAGATTAATGCTGCACTGAACAGCTGGAAGAGTTGCTTTATCTTTCCAATCATAATTACCTGAGGATGTTTGCTTGTTATGCTCAATCCTCTCAGTCTAAAAGATAACGTGTCTCAGGCGATTATATCTAATGAAGGCTGAGCTACGTAGATAGATTCATTTTGTTCCGTCTTTCAGATGGATGACATTAACAGCACACGCTTGTGTTTTCAGTTATCAGACCTTTAGAATTTGATCTAACTTCAGTGCATTTCGATGCTCAATCCAGATGGAATTAAAGGAGTTTTTTTTCCCCTAACCAACCAACTACAAACTAAAAAAATAACTTGGGTCAGGACATTTTGAAAAAAAAAAAGAAAAAAAATGAAAAATTAATTATTATTTAAAATAAATAAAAGAAACTCACAAACTCAAAATATAAATAGAAATATTTCAAAATATATACATTTTAAACATATACATATATACATACATCAGTTGATCAGCCGTAACATTAACACCACAACCAGGTGAATTGAATTATTGTACATTGATTATTATTTATATACCAGTAAACTAGTGACAGGATCATGGGCACCCAAGGCTCACCCATGCCTGCGGTGACCAAAGGCCAGTCCGTCCATTCTGATTTCATATAAATACCAATGTAGCACAAAAAAACTAAATCAATGCTGTCCATGATAGAAGGGCATCAGAACACCCAGGGCACCACAGCCCACTCCTCACACCACCTATCTAAGGATCCACGGCCAACATCCTGGTGTCAGACACTACAGCAAAGCCCTAGAGGTCTTGTGGAGTCAAGTCTAGAGCTGCCCAAGGGGCACAAGGGGAACAATGATCTGTGTATATACATATACATACATTAATTCTTCTTCTTCTTATTATTATTATTAAATTATTAAATAATAATTATAATAATAAACTGTCTGTCAAACCTAAGCCTTTAACTACTGCCTACTCCATAAGTTCTTAGGCCTTTATTACTCCTCCCGCAGGTGGTGGACCCACAGACGATAGTGGAAAAAATAAACCAACTCTCCTTTCACTGAGAAAGAAGACTTGGAGGACTCATCACTAGGGCGGAGGTCACTAAGGCAGTTCAACAACCCATTGGCAGAGCCCTTGGGGTTGATAAGACTTGCCAGGAGTTCCTGAAGGCTCTTGATGTTGTTGGGATGTCCTATGGGTGACATATGCCTTTTCAGCCTTGCATGGAGGTTGGGCAGAGAGCCTCACAATCCTCAGCTAACAGCTTACGAAAAAGGCATACAAACATTTTCCTGGGGGGTTCCCTTTTGGGAGGGTGTTTTGGGAGTACAGGGTGCTGGGCTCATTATTATGGGCCATTAGGTCTCTATACCGTATAACTGCAGAGTTACATTATCTCTGTATAACTGAGTCTGGTCTGCATCACCAACATTAGGTCAAACATGTCAAAGTACTCACTGCTCCTTGGAACTGAAATAAATCAGTTGAAATGATTTGAGTATCTCTCTAAGATGGTCCTGGATGCTTGAGTAGGTGTTTCAGGAAAGTAAAACAGGGAAAACACCCTATAGGACAAACCGAGGAATGATGTCCAAGATTAAGATAACCCTGTGGAGAAGCTGGAGTAGTTGACTAGGGAGAGAGCGAGAGGTCTGGGATTCTCTACTTGAACTGCTGTCCCATGTCCCGGACAACCTAGACCCGAATTGCAGTTTGGGGGGTTGGGGGGGGGGTTGGGGGGATGGTTGACTAGATGTGTGGACTTTTCACAATTTAAGCATAAATTACAAATGGAAATAAAATGAAAGTCTTGAAAGTAAAGCTAAACAAATCAAAATAATGAATAGAGCTCTAACTACAGTAGCTATTATAAATGACGAAGGCTTTAAAAAAAACATTTTTTTAAATAACTGGTAGTAGTGAAAATGCATTGCTCTGCCCATTTATTGAAGACACCTGGTACCTAACCTAGACCCTGCTGCACACTCTCAGTGCGTATGGCCGGTGACCATTTAACTACAGGGTATCCATAAAGAGCCTGTGACTACAAATAACTGAGAAATGTGTGCACTTCAAGAAGACCTTGGGATACCTGAGCCTTTGAGTTTGAGATGAAATAGCAGGTCATGAGACGTAGACTTGTGAATGAACAAACGTGGCATTCCTGTGGATATACTGTACCGTAATGGCATACCACTATCTATTTAACAGGTGAGTCAATAAAGGGAGCTTCATGGTCATTAATAGATTTCATCTTACACAGATGTTCTCAGTAACAAATTATTAATAAACCTTATTATTATCATTTTAATTAAGTCGTATCCATTTAACTGAATCCAAATATGAATAGTGCCTCATTCCTTACAGAAAAGACCCAAAGGTGAATAACCAGATGATCGATATTTTAAAACAGTTCTTGAGCATGACTCCCCAGTGTGAATGGGTTTTCAACATTGACCAGTGATACAGTCTGCTCGCAAGTCTAGCTGCAGCTAAATGTGGCTGAATAGTCCGAAGACTAATTGTGCATAACCTTGGAGTACAAGCAGTAGTAGTGGCAATGTACGATGTCTAATAACCTGGAAATGATAGAAAGAGTACAATTAGTAATTAGTAATTAGTTGGAATTTTGTATATACTGTATATTTGTGTATACAAATAAATATAAATGTAATGTCTATTTTTTTTCTGAGTGTATTGATGTTTCATTTTTTTTCAGATGATTAACTGCATATTTTTTTATCTCTTTATTTTGACATGGTTTTCTTACATCTTTATTTAGTTGTACATTTTCTCACTCTTTTTTTTTTTTTTTTTTTTTTTTTACCAAATAAATTTCACTTTTTTTTCTCACATGGGAAAATACTTATAACATCTTGACATATTATGAATTCACTGCACACTGCATCATGTGATTACAGATTTTTCTCCTTAATGTCAGTTTTCCATATTTGAGTTTGCGTTTTGCAATTTCATGTCTTTTAACAAATATGACTTACATGTGAAATATCTGTCATTTAAATAAGAGTGATTGTTTTTTGTAATTTTTTTTGTTGTTGTTGTTTGTATCTTGTGCCATCTGCAGCATTAAGCAATGGATAAGATGGATGCCACATTTTAAGAGCAGCCTTTATGATTTTGAAAAAAAATTTGGTATATTCTGAAATATTTTGAATTTGAACTACTCTATCTACAGTATACTCTGCTTTTGTTGCTCTGCCTGCATTGCACCTTGTGAGTCTGTGTGTGTGTGTGTGTGTGTGTGTGTGTGTGTGTGTGTGTGTGTGTGTGTGTGTGTGTGTGTGTGTGTGTGTGTGTGTGTGTGTGTGTGTGTGTGTGTGTGTGTGTGTGTGTGTGTGTGTGCAGTCCATGTGAGATGAAGCGTGATATGAAGAATATAGATTCTGACTGTGCCAGCATTCAAAATGGATCCTTTGTATTTGTGAGGGAGCAGGGGTGATAGACAGCGTTCCCCTGGTACAGCAGAGCAAAGCTGAATTGCGCCGCACGTTGTGGAAGGATCTACTCATGTGTGTGCTCATCAATCAGTGACCTGTTAAACAGCACACCTGCGGGTCGGGCCAAAGAGGAACACACTTGGTAGGTTGCCATGGAAAAACGGGTGTTAAGGAATGAAAAAATAACCTTGTCAATTTAACCAGATCTGATTCACTCGATAGACACAAGATATTAGCCAAAATTATTCGCACTTTTCTGTTTACTTTGGTTGTTTGTTGCCAATTTATGTCACTTCTGAATTCTTGATATTTGTTTTTGTTTTTTAACCACTAGCTCTGACTATCCATCAGCCTCATGTGGCTGGCAAACTACAGGACATCACTGAAAACCTCAAATAAACATATTGTTTAAAAAAAAAAAAAAAAAAACTATAACATTCTGTTCTGTATGTTTAAACTTTCTATTTGGAGACACAGGTATTCTGGTTTTCTCCCACAGTCTAAAGACAGCCAGGTTGGATTAATTAGCATTTCCAAATTGATCATTTTGTGCTTGTGTGTATGTGTGTGTCCAGCCTGTACCCCGCCTTGTGCCCAAAGTCTCCTGGGTTAGGCTCCAGGTCCCCATGACCCAGTACAGGATAAACAGTATAGAAGATGAATGAATGAATGAATGAATGAATGAATAGTTTATTGTAAGAAATATATAAAAAGTAAATGAATCTATTAATAAATATTTTAAAAATCTGAATAATTGGGGGAAAAATGCATCATGTGAACACCTCAATCGGAGCAGTCTGACCCAAAAACATCGCAATCAGAATGAATTATTAATCTTTATGAGAGAGTGGAGTAAACCTTCAGTAATCCATTCTGTAGATAAATATTAGTCATGTAAACACTGGATCCGATGGTTTCTCTAGTGGTGCAATAAATATAATCTTTTTCAGCATTGGCTCCTCATCTGAGGGTAACATTAAGCGGTGTCATAAGTTTCAGGGAGGGAAAAATTTTGTTTCCGTTCCTGATTGGGAAACTCAATTTATTTAAATAAATAAATAAATAAATAAATATTTTGATTATTTGCTAGTATTTACAGTAAATGTGCATCTTATCAGAATGGTGGGATCTCTGATCAGAATGATTTTTTTCCCCACTTTTTTTTTTTCCTACCCACATATGCAATGTACTGCTTTGTACCATTGTATAACATAGTAAAAGCTGTCCAACAATGTGCACTTGATGAACTTCTTTTCTTCTATTTAAACACGCTGCTTGGTGGCTGAGAGGCTGAATTGAACAGCTTCAAAAATCAATGTTTTCCATTTCTGACAATTGAGCCTTACAGTCATATTGTGTAGTCAAATCGTAGGCATAAGAATGATACCTATTTTACACATATATATATAGGAACATGTACACACAAAACCAAATTAGCAGCTCTCACTCTCTCTCTCTCTCTCTCTCTCTCTCTTTTAAGCATTTCAATGCTGCTGTATTAATATGATCATCAACGTGCATGATTTTTGGTCGAGTGGATCATTCAGTCGCACAGGTGTGCAGGTGTTTGTTATTGAGGCAGCTCGAGAAAAAAGCTCAAAGTCTAAAAGTCTCTGCAGCTCACGTCTTGCACCAGTTTGATGCGACTTGCTGTTTATATGCCGTCTGACTGCTTTCTGTATGCATTGCGGTCAGATCTCATTTCTCCTGCACATTATGCAGATAGGATAGATATCTAGGTAGAGAATGGGACATCAGCAGGCTGTCAGTGCGACAGGGCTGGGACTGCCTGGGATTATTTTACTGTACAGGATTTCGAGCTGCTGAGGAAGGATTCACCTTTGAGACGGCATAAATGATGACCAGTTGCAACTCGAGTTGCTGTAAATACCAACTTCAGCACATCACTCATGAGATATCACCAATGGGTTGAGTAGTCTTATAGTTATCTCTAAAATAAAATGACAGATTTTTTTTTGTGAGACTAAACGTACAGTATGGGCACATAAGGTTTTAGTACAGTTTAGTATAGTTAAATCTTTAATACGAAGCCCAACATCATTTTGAATTAGTATGTTGTTCATCTTTACAAGAGTGTGTGATGTGCAACCATATTTCACACTGGCTATCAGGTACTTGTCTGCAATTCACAAGGTCATTATGAAGACTAGCAGAGAACCTTAATGAAGGTTGTTCAAATCAAACTTGGGACTTGGGATGTTTTCAAGCACAGAACAGTGATGAGACTGTTACAGTAGCTGCAATAAAACATTTAAAAGGTACAAATGTTTTAAAGAAGGCTGTACATCCGGGAATGATGATGCTGGCCAAGCTGGGTCAGAGACCCC